>PVHY01002921.1:77750-117180 GCA_004024945.1 Uropsilus gracilis | reverse complement strand
CCTGCCTGCCTGGCACTATGCAGATGGCTCTCTTTTTCTTTCTCCATTCCCTAATAACCCTGTCCTCTTTTTTTTTTTTAAAGTTAATTTAAATTTTTTTATGTTTGCATATATATTTATATTTATATTACATTATTGCATTATTATGTACCCCAGGGCTTTCCCACTTCACTAACACCTGTTAATCATCCTGGTTTTTTGTGCTCTTTACCTCCCCTGCCTTCTTCCCCCTCCTCCTCTCTTGTTACCAGGTTCTTATCATTCTTAATTGTCAAATTTTAAATATATGAAAAAATGCATTGCCACTAGTAGAATGAAATCTAGGGCCGGGCACGGTGGCTCGTGCTTGTAAGCTTCAGCCTATGAAGCGGCCGGGGCTAGGGATCGCGGTTCGAGTCCCACCTGGGGCCTGTAGCGAGACCTAGTTCCAAAAAAATAGCTGGGGGTGGTGGCGCACGCCTGTAATCCCAGCTACCTGGGAAGCTGAGGCTGGGGATGGCTTGAGTCCGTGGTATCCCGGGCAACGAGAGCCTGCGGCTCCACAGGCAAAAATAGCGAGACCTAGTCTCAAAAAAAAAAAAATCTAATGCTTATCTAGAATACATTCATTCTTTAACAACTTCATTCACTTAAAATTTATTTTAAAAATGCAATTATTCCTGGAAAAATTTATCCTTTAATCATGCTGTTCTTTCCCCCTATATTTTCTTGTCCTTTATTATAAAAAAAATACTTTATATGCTATTGATGTAAGGAGATGACACTTTTAAGATAAGTTCAGAAATGCCCTTGATCAACCATTAAGCATAAATGTGAAATTCTATCACACTGTCATGAATGACAGCCATTATAATCACTGACTCCTCTTTTATTAGAGTTTTATTAATTAAATATAAAATCTGCCACTGGGTTTATGAAAGTGTTCATTTGTTTTTTTCTAATTTCAATAAAAGTGAGATTTGATATTAATTGAAAACTTAAAATTTAGGGAATTTTAATCACAAACAACATTTCTTTGGCAAACATGCAGAATCTTAGAATCTTGGTTCTGTTTAGTAATAAATATGGTGTTGAAAATGAGAAGACAAAAAGGAATTATTTGAAGTACAGTAAGTACACTAGCATTGGCTCTATCATGCATGTTTAGCTTGAATCCTCTAAAACCAGAGACAGATAAGAGGAAAGACTCAAGAGTTTGAAATTTCTTTAGGGATTATAAAACTTTACTTTGATGTCTGGAAGCCTCATTTTCACTTTGAAAATGTAACAATAAAATATGACAAAGGTTTTGAAAATGTCATCAGGATTAATCAGTTTTACAGGAAAATTTTAACATTGTATTCTGAAAATATAATTTCATTGCCCAAATGTTGAATTTAGTTTGTAGCTATTGTCCAAGAGATCACTGGAAGTTGCAAATCTTATTATTTTCATAACCAGATTCTATTGCAAAAGTGGATCATCATCCTTGGTGACCTACACCGCAGATATTTCCACATTAAATCTTTGCATGTTCTCCCCTGGTATGAGCAGGGTTTAGCCTTGTCACATTGGACCTTATCTTTGGAGCCTTGCCTACTTGTGACAAGATTAAATTGGCACACTTTACTGTATAGCTCTTGTATTCCTGGTAGCGCTAGTCTGGCTGACACCTCTGAGAGAAGGCTCAGCTGTCACTCAGTGACCTGCTAACACTACTATTCCATCCCGCAGTGTCATTTTTCTCATTCTCATGAAGATAATGCTCCCTTGAGACTTTCAATACCTGCAAAAATGAAAAAGAACAGCACAGACAAACTATCAAAGACAGAACAAACTACACAGCAAGATTATAAATTCCAGCACCAGAATTTCAAATTGAGTGAAAAAATGAGGGCTGTTATGATGAAGGTTGAGAAAGTGGTGGAAGGCTCAAATTTTAAGAGTTGTAAAAAGATTTTCTCCTTCCTTCTTGAATAGCCAAAGATGTGTTCAAATAGCTTTTGCAATTAAATATGGAAAATGCATTTCTTTGAACATGTGGTGAGGAAATTTGGGTATGAATTTATTTACAGACAGGGATTTATAATTTATTTGTATGTCTGTTTACAAAAAGGCAGTGAACAGAAACAGAGCACAAAGGTGAACAGCTTACTGGTCTAAAGAAAACAGGATTCTTAGGTAGGGTTGACTTATTGGGGTACTGAATCACCTTCCTCTTAAAAATACAAAAGAGAAATATGACACATGATTTTTGTTAACTTTAGTCAAAAAGAGTATTTTGTTCTATGACTTTACCGTTAGCAGTGGTCTAAACAAACTCTTGCTCTTTTGCAAAACAGACTGTGTCTTGTTTTGTGTTGGATCATTTTACAAGAAGCTAAGCTTCTAATGGTATTCACTGCTTATAGTAGTATTTGTAACAGTATATTCAACACTAAAGAGGCATTATTAGAACATGCTTCTCAATTTCTGGGACTGGCTCAATTTAGCTTGATAAAAAAACAAAACACAAATCTACATAAGTCCTATAGTTTTCTATGGAAACTTATTGAAGACATAAGGAAAGGCAAACATTATAAAAATCAATTCACCCCAAAATAAGTATAAAATTAGACAGGATTCAGGGTTCTCAGAAAAGATAAGACAAGGTGCCTTACTAAATTTGTTACCTCAATCAGTCCCTAAGTCTCCTCTCCAATTTTCCCACTTCAGGAAAAGTTTATTATTGATTTTAGACTGTTATTTTCAGGCTGGGGTTTGTATATGCATAACCCACCACCCCTCCCCTGTGGGCTAGGAGACATAGCATAAAGATTGTATACTCTTCTAGAGCATTAATTTTCTTTAAAAAAAAGTGTTTTACTTAAACTACATATACTTTACTTGTACATTAAAATGAATGATCTGTTATGGGAATGGATAAAGAGGTAATGTATTTTAAAATTACGGAAAGACTACAAAATGGTCTAACCTAATAGGCCTTTCAGGGCCCTAAGACTTTTGTTTTGCTCTTCATAGAACCTGCTAAGCCGTTTCGCCAAGAAAAGGAACTATTGTTTCAGCAAAAATTCTGGCTCAGCGTCTACTTTAGCTAAACTTTCCAACGACACACAGAAACACAAACTATCTGCGTTTTTAACTTTACAGTGGGAATGCACTGTACGAATCCACCAACCAAGTCGGCCTCTCCCGCCCGTGTGGGAGGGCGTGGCTCTACGACCTTTGCGGCGTCTGGAGTGTTCTACGCTGAGGATGACGTAGCTGAGACGTCATAAAGCGGGCGACTTTATAAGAGGGCGGTGTCGCGCTAATTGTGACTCAGACTTTGGCGCGCACTTCGCTCCATGAGGAAGATGCTGGTTGCCGTTATTTCTCGCGTGTTGTCTCATGTCTCCCAGAAGCCCGCTAACAGAGTGCTGGTGGCCGCCTGTAAGTACTCAAAGGATGCTACGTTTGAAATTAAAAAATGTGATATTCATCGTTTGGAAGAGGGTCCCCCGGTCACAGCGGTGTTAACCAGGGAGGATGGACTCAGATACTACAGGATGATGCAGGTTGTGCGTCGAATGGAACTGAAGGCAGATCAGCTGTATAAACAAAAATTTATTCGAGGTTTTTGTCACCTGTGTGACGGTCAGGAAGCTTGTGCTGTGGGCCTTGAAGTTGGGATAAATCCAACCGATCATATCATCACATCCTACCGGGCTCATGGTTTATGCTATGCTCGCGGGATTTCTGTCCGAAGAGTTCTTGCGGAATTGACAGGAAGACGAGGAGGCTGTGCTAAAGGGAAAGGCGGATCAATGCATATGTATGCCAAGAATTTCTATGGAGGCAATGGCATTGTTGGCGCTCAGGTGCCCCTGGGAACTGGAATTGCTCTGGCCTGTAAATACAAGGGGAGCAATGAGGTCTGTTTGACGCTCTATGGGGACGGTGCTGCTAATCAGGGGCAGGTATTTGAAGCTTACAACATGGCAGCTTTGTGGAAATTACCTTGTATTTTCATCTGTGAGAATAACCTTTATGGAATGGGAACAGCCGTGGACAGAGCAGCAGCCAGCACTGACTACTACAAGAGAGGTAATTTTATCCCTGGATTAAGGGTAGACGGAATGGATGTTCTGTGTGTTCGGGAGGCAACTAAGTTTGCGGCTGATTATTGTCGGTCTGGAAAGGGGCCCATCCTGATGGAACTGCAAACTTACCGTTATCACGGGCACAGTATGAGTGACCCTGGAGTCAGTTACCGAAGCCGAGAAGAAATTCAGAATGTAAGAAGCAAGAGTGATCCTATTATGCTTCTCAAAAACAGAATGGTAAACAAAAACCTTGCCAGTATCGAAGAATTGAAGGAAATTGATGTTGACGTGAGGAAAGAAGTTGATGATGCCGCTCAGTTTGCTGTAACTGATCCGGAACCACTTGTGGAAGAACTAGGTCATCACATCTATAGCGGTGATCCAACTTTTGAAGTTCGTGGCACAAATCAGTGGATTAAGCACAAATCTATTAGTTAGAGGGAGCCTCTACATAATTTCAATACAAGGATGCACCTTCAAAAGCATATTAATGACTAACTTTAAGAAGCTTTATCACCAGCGTGGAAGAGTAAAACCCATAAAGCAGAAGTCTTGTCAACTTTTAATGTAGAGATGAAGGGACAATTAAGAGATTACTAAAGAGATTAAAAGAAAAAGATATACATCGGTGTTTTATGTGCATTGGTGCATTAGACAATGCTATGTGGTCCATCATTTAGTATGTCGTTAAAAGGTAAACTTAGCCTATTACACTTTTTCAAGAGTTTGATTATATTAAAACCAAGCAACACCAATTCCCAGGTGCTTAGGAACTACTGACACGATTATGGGGAGAGGGTTTTATAGAGAAGCAAGTTAGAAAATTATTTTTGTGACTGTAGCTTAAGTGGTTGCTTTATTTGGGAAGCTGAATTGACTGTTTTGATAGGCTATAAATTTCATTTTCTCAGATTTTGGGTGCATTGACTAACTTAGGTTTTGGTTTATTTACATAGGTGACCAAGGGTGGCACCTTTGTCTGATTGTCTCCTTGTCAAATTACTGGAAGTAGTGAATATCTTGTACATAATTTTCAATTTATGCAAGCCTAAGTGTTAGGAAAAAAAGGAGTGCCTTGAAGAGGAACAAAGGAGACCAGAAACTAGGAAACAGGCTCTTTATTGGAGAAAGTAACCTGAACAGCTATCTCACACAGCCAAGTGTAGGAGTCATGAGAACTGCATCTTGGTGGCATGGCTGTACACTTTTATTTTGTCTAGGAGTAGGGGCGTTTGGTCAGGCAGGATGAGTCAGTTAGGTTGGGGAATTTCGTTAAATGGAATGGGTCAGGTAGGGTGGGGAATTTGGTCAGGCGGGATGGGTCAGGTAGGGTGGGGAGTTTGGTCAGGCGGGATGGGTCAGGTAGGGTGGGGAGTTTGGTCAGGCAGGATGGGTCAGGTAGGGTGGGGAGTTTGGTCAATTGGAATGGGTCAGGTAGGGAGGGGCGTTTGGTCAAGTGGGATGGATCAGGTAGGGTAGGGAGTTTGGTCAGGTGGGATGGGTCAGGTAGGGAGGGGAGTTTGGTCAGGTGGGATGGGGACGTGTATGACCTGCAAGCTTTCCGGTAATTTCTGAGTCAGAAGATCCTACCTTCATAAAGTAAGAAAACCAAAGGATTATTTAATTTCCCAAGTTATTTGTCATGAAAGTTCTATTTGAGTTAGCTTTCTATTTAAGTAAATGTTCTTATTTAAAGGAAAAATAGCCTTTCAATCCCCTTTCCACCCTGCCACAGGTTTGTGTATAAAGTTACTATCTTGAATATTCTTTTCAAAGCATAAGTATCAGGACCTCTAAAGCTATACCACTTACATTAGTTGATTAACCATTAATATGGCCATATAATACCATCATTAATATGGCCATATAATACCATCATTAATATGGCCATGATAATACCATCATTAATATGGCCATGATAATACCATGTGCCTACAACTATATGCACACACTCAGTATTGGTGCAACTAACTCCTTGTTAGTTTTCCCAATGAAGCATGGCATTTCAAGGGGATGGACAGGATAAGAACTTTTTTTCATGTTATATATTGTAATAATTTTAGTGTACCAGCTTAAAGAAAAAAAATGAGAATAAACTGTACTTTTGGATCATTTTATAATCCATTTATAACATTTTATCTTCTGTATTTTATTTTTTATGTATTGAATACCAAAAGTAAATACATTGTTAAATTTCAGATTGAAAAATTAATGGACAGATAAGGTGACATTAGTAAAAAAGTTAACGGTAAAATCTGTCATAGTTTAACATTCATAGATTATTTTCAAAGGAAACTTGAACTATGCAGGTTTAATTTATATCTATAGTCCATTCTGTTGATTAGTCATGACTTTGTGAAATATTTGTATTTGGTTCTGTTTGACTAATGACATAAAATCCTACTGAAAATGATATATAGCATAACTGACTAAGATTTGCTGAAATCGTAAATAAGAATTTGCCTGTACTATATTCATTTGTAGGAAGTATCAAAACAGTTGCTTAAAAGTTAAAAGTCATCTCTAAAAATTTGCAAACTATGTAATGATGAATGTTAGTTATACTTATTGTATATTATTGTGGTGATAATATCTAATTCCCTTTCTGTTTCTGGATTTGCCTTTTCTGGAAAGTCCACATAAACTATAAAATATAATATTCTTGGTGTTTGATGGTTTTCACTGAATATGATGTTTTCAAGCTTTGTTGTAGTGCATAATAGCACTGTATTGTGTTTAATAATTAAATATTATTATCGTTTATTCACCAGTTGATGGACATTTGAGTTTTTTCTACTTTTTGGTGATCAAGTCTCAAACTAGTTTTGGTGAGAAAAAAGTCCTATCCCTTTTTAAAAAATGCAAATAGAAATTTAAAGGTGCCAGGTTGAAACAATATAATCAAATCTCTTATGATAAAAATCTCATTAGACAAAATACAACTAGGTTTTAAAATATTTTAGTCTGAATGTGTATCTGTTTATTTCACATATATATTATTCTACATATATATTTATTTTACATATATAGCATAAACTACTATTCCAGTTTAATTTTTTAAAAATTATAATAATTTACAATTTATAAATTTAGAACATTATGCATAGTTCTAATATACCCTGAATTTAGTTATTCCTATTATTTACAGCTTGTATTAGTTACAAGGCAGGAAGAGAATCTCTGCAAGCATAGTGGCTTAAGCCCTTCATATCTCAAATAAAGCCTCTACACTCTCAGCATACAACTCTGAACTCTTGGAATATTCTGTCAGATAAGAATGTTTCTGTATGCTTGAGGCATTGTGACATGCTGTTTTAATCTGTCCAGATAATTTCTTATAATAATGTGTCCCTATGTTACTGCACTGAAAGGAGATACCTGGAAGTTTATGCCTAGTTTTTTTTTAACCTTCCTCCTTGTTCTTTTCCCTTTTGCTGATTTCAATTTCTATCTTTTTACCATAATAAACTATAAGTTTAACCAAAAATTGATTCCTTAGTTATACAGAATAAAATGTAAACATTGCATATGCATATGTATATTATATGTATGTATTTATTCCCAGAAATATTTAAATAGCTAACTCAGGTTCATACAGTGATAATGGTAAGATTACTCATAACCAGTGTTCTTTCATGCTAGCCTGCATTTGAGTGCAAGACAATATGCTTAGTATTATATCTATAATATGTATTGTAAGTATTATATATAATATCTCACAATGTTTGCAATTGTTTTCTAATCATCACTTCTAGTATTATTCAACTATGTAATAGGTAGAAAAGCACATTAATAAATGAATGATTGGAATTAAGCTAGACCCAAAATATTTTATCAACTTACTGTACACTGATTTTAGGCTTAGAATGAAAGTATAATGAATAAAATAAGAGTTGAACAGAGAAGTAGAATAGGAAGTAGCACAGATTAAAGAAAGTCACAAATTCTGTGATATTCTTATCATTGAGTAGTGGGATCTATACCACTTTCACATGAAACTGCTTGGCTTATGACTGTCTGACCAGTAAAAAGCTCTAAATATACAGATATTTAGATAGCCTCATGACTCTCGCAAACTTCTGAGTGTTGAGTTTCTTCATTTCAGAAGTTTGAATCTCACCTCTCCTAGCAATTGTATGGATGGTCATCTGTCATAGGTTAGCCCAGCCTTCTACCTAAACTTTAAAAGACTATATATATATATATATATATATATATATATATATATATATATATATATATATATATAGTATATATATAGTATATATAGTATATATATAGTATATACTATATAAGTGCTAACATTTGGGAACATCCGTAGAGCCAGCCTATCACTGAGTGTCACTAAGACCACACACAGTCTCAAGAAACAGAGTCATAAACTAAACTTCCGATATTTCAACATACAAAATCAGAAAGAAAAATATTAGGTTTTGATGGTTGTATGGTAAAATCTTACCAATTTTGCGTCAAGATACATACTTAGCAGATTACATTTACTTGCAATTTCAATTGACTAAGGTTTGTACAAAGAATAGTAGTTTTCTGTTGGTTGTTGAGTATCAAACCTTAATGAATGGAAACCAGCACTTGACATTTTTATGTAGTGTATGAGCAAGTCATCAGGAGTTCATAATTATTCCTGACTAGTCTACTAAAGTAATGAAAATAAGTCTAGATAATTAAGGGTTCAGACTGAACATAACATGAAAGAAAAACCCAAAATGAAAGCAAGTCAGTAGATAGTTAATGAAAGAGAAAAAATTAGAGGCCAGTGCTAGCAGGATGAAGGGAACAACAAAAAATGAGGAAAGGAACTGCAAGGGTTAAATATTGGTAAACATTGTGGTACCAAGAAATATCATTTAAATTTAGCGTCTATGAGAAATGTTGCTTTGGCAAAATGAATTTGATCTCTTTATCTGTAAAATGGTTGGTTCATATTGCTGCTACAGAAGTTAATTGAAGAAGTAAATATCTTAGCACCAGGAGTTACATAATATGATTTAAAGTTTTTTAGAAACTTCTGACCCCTAAGAAGACAGAAATGCTATAAAAGATGCTGCTTTACCTGAAAAATCTTAAGAAATATTCAGTATTATGAAGGTGTAATAATTGCAGTGGTCATAAAAAAAAATGAGAATTGTATGTGGAACATAATTTATCCAATTCATTCAGTCACCCTTCATTCTCTCATGGTGTTCTTACTCTGGACTTAATGCCCCTTTAGCCAACATCTGACAACAAAAATCAGTAATGAAAGGTCAGAAAGTGTGGAGAATAAGATGTAGAATTAATAGAACTTCCCAGGTTGTACCCTCATTTCCCTCAAAACTGTGTTCTATAAATTGACAATAGTAAATTATGTAGATATATTGCAGATAATACTTTGGTAGAACCAAGAGAGGGGAATACAGATTTTGACATTCAATTGTAATGTAGATGACTACACCAATTTCTTAAAAATTAGTTCCCCTTTCTTATAGTTTCCCTTTAGGAAATGTTCTCCATTGTTAACAAAACAACAAATGATCAGGCTTAAAACAAAAACCAAATTCAAGCTCTTATTTAATCAGTATTATAATTCACATTTATTGACTTGATTCATATATTCTCAATCTGTATAGCAAAGAGCAAAGATGAGAAATTTGTGTACTGGAATATGAAAGAGAGATGGAAATTTTTTTATTGCTGAGGTAATGCACAGAAAATACAATTAAATTAGGAAACACTGAAGAGCAACAGATAGTTCATATAATATTTTCTTTTTGACAGCCAATATACTCAAGCTGAATAATTTACTAAAAGATAAAAAGCCCTATCAAGCCTCATGACCTTTTGAACAATAAGCAGGAGTTCAATTATATACAAATATCATATTAGAAAGCAGCTTTCCAAGTCACAGCATTATTTTAACAGGCATATGTTAGAATTATTAATGAGGGAGAAAGCGGCTATTGTAGTTCTGTGCCCTAGTTTATGTTACAGTCTTTTCAAAATCTATTGCTACATGAAATAATACTTTGCCAAAAAAAATAGAAAAAAGTAGGCGGAAGCAATTATTTTAATGGTGTTTTTGGCTGTATGATCTAGTAGATTTCACTAAAATACTTTATCTACACATTATTAGAATATGATGCTGTCACTCTAGAAAGTATGTTTTTGGCTGTATGATCTAATAGATTTCACTAAAACACTTTCTACACATTATTAGACTATCGTGCTGTCACTCTAGAAAGTATATAATTTGCTTCAATTAGAGACTTCAATTAACTTTTCAACAGTGCCCAGAGAAAATTTCTATCACTGTCCATATGGACAGCTTGTAACAGAATGAAAAGCCCCCACGTTGTTGAAGGCCTAAGTTCCAAGAAATGGAAAACTTCTGATTTCACTGCTATCTTGTAAAATTCTATAGTTTCCTTTAGAAAAAGACTGGCAAAAATATTTTGGAACCAAGCTGCTAGAATTTATTGCCATTATGAAGACATATTGGCTCACTCACTTCTCATAAAGATGACTTTTCCCCCCTGTTTAATAGATTTTTTTCTGTTTAATAATATTGGTTTGCATTGTAGCTTATATTTTGCATTGTTGCTTATATTTTCGGAGTATAGGGTCCTCTCCTTTCAAGCGTAATTACCACAATCAATTCAAATCACCAGTAGTCTACTACCTTAGTCATTATGTTCTCATCTCACATTGTTCTAAGCTGAAGTGATATTTTCTGTGATTTTAATTTATTTTTAAAAATTATTTGTAGTACATCCAAGGAAGTCCCTAGTTACTGTACCTGCTATCTACTAACGACCCAGAACTGTAGGAAAAGAAGACTTATACCCAGTAGAAACACATCTACAGTAGAGCAAACCCCAAAACAAACAAGAGGGAGAAATGAAAATACAGATAGTCAAGCAAGTCCTCAAGAGAACAGTATATCACAGAAAGAAAATCAGTATCCAAAAACTAACACCACAGACCTGAAACAGCTGCTTTTGTTGTTTGTCTTATTTTGTTTTTAATATATTAGAGAATTCAAAACTACCAAAATCAAGTAAATGAAATAATTAGAATACAAAAAATCCCCAAACAGAAAAACAGATCAGAAATATATAAGAAGACTCAGAAAAGGAAAAGGAAGGTATGAGAAACAAAACCAAAGAACAGAAGATGAATATTAATCTTTTTTTGTTAATTAATTTTTTAAAATATTTCTTACATAGGTAAATGGTTGCTGGATGCCTTCCCTCTCCCCCCAACCCCTATGGTCCATCCGTTCACTCAGACCTCTCTTTTGTTTGATGATTTCTATGTTCAGTCCATAGGTCTCTCTTCCTTTTCTGTGGTTGTGCCTATTTGACAGGTGAGGGACTGTGTTCCTGGTACACAGCATTCTCTGCGTGAAAGATTGTAGTCTTATCTATGCATTGGGCAGCTTGTCTGTGCTCATTTGAATTTTAACAATGTCTTCTTATAGCTGGCTGCCCATTCCCATCCATTTTCCTATTGTATCCTTTGCCTCTTCACCCTGCAGCGCTGCCTTCTGGCTTGGGGGGCCTTGCTCAGAGTTGTTTTATGTAATAAGGTTTCTAAGAGAAGGTAAGCATCCACCAATGGCCTTTGTGGATGATCTCCACTCTCCCTTTGCAGATTTGTTGTGGAGCCAGTTCCCCAGCTCTGTGGACTTCCTCTCCCATGGTGTGGGGAGGGACTCCTTGTTTTCTTGGGTGACATATCCCTAAATGGGGTCTTGGTTCATCCATTCCTGACGAGTTTGTAGGTGCATTTCTGTGATAGGTCTTCATCATGGTTGTCTCTTCAGTCCATTCTGTTCTATGATAGTCCTTCTCCTGTGTCCTGCCTAGTTGTATTGGCAGGACCCTTATCTGGTCCCTCATGTGTTCTATGTCACTGTTTGTGAAGTTTGTTATTCTTATTCTTCCTGAGGACTAGGTGGAGTGAGAGTGAACTGGCAAGACCTCCCCCCTCTGTTCCCCCCCTCCACTTTTCCCTTACCCTGTTTGGGTCCTTTTTTGCCCACATGCATGTCGGGTCCATGTCTCCCGGGCCAGCCCCTGAGACCCTCTTACCAGCCAGCTTGATGGAAGAGGGTACTTGCAACCATTAAAGTGCCTCTCCGAGAGTATTATAGGAGCTTCAAGATTTGAACCAAAGAATGAAATGAATACAAAGGACTGACCAAGGACTTGAATAGAACCATAAATACATGAGCAAAATAACAGTAGCAGCCTTCCACAGATCAATAATAATCTAAACATCAATGGACTGAACTCAATAAAGACAGAATATCAAGTTGCATTAGGAAACAGAATCCCACCCCCTTCCCACACCAAGAAATGGACCTAAGTTCCAAAGACAGACATAGACTGAAAGTAAGGAGTTGGAAAACAATTCTAAAAATTAGCAGCCACAAAGGAAGTCAGGGATGGCCATACGTATGTCAATACACATGTGGCTAAAGAAAGTGATGTGACAGGGATGGATACTATATAATGATCAAATGGACACTCTACTGGAAATTTAACACTCATCAATAAATACTAAATGAGGGAACACCAATCTACAGTAGAAAATTAGTGACTTTCATGTCTAAAAACAGACATTGGAGAAAGTACATATATGAAAGAAGGTTTTAGCATCCCATTCTCAGAAATGGAAGGCCAACACAACAAATAATAAACATGGCATAATGCTCTAAACAGAGATCTAGAACTGTTGGACATAACTGACACTGTAAGGCACTGGTTCTAAAATTAAACTGAGTATCTCCTCATGTGCGTATGGATTATTCTCAAGGATTCACCACATACAAGTTACAAGTCAAATATAAACAATATATAAACTGTCTTCTATAATCATAAAGTTACCAAATTAGAAATCAACTGCCAATAAAAAAACAAACAATTTTTTAATATTTGGACACTGAAAAACAAACTAATGAAAGACCACTGGGTTAATGAGGAAACCAAAAAAGAAATTTAAAAAATACATTTAGATAATTGTCAAAGAAAGAAATTAAATGGAGGTAAGTCCCTCCTTCCCCAGGACAATGAAAACAAAAGATATTTCTTTAAAAACGTGAACAAAATAGAAACCTGCTACCTATGCTCACAAAGAAAAAGAGAGAGAAGGCCAAAATAAATAACATCATTGATGAAAGAGGAGAGATTACAATAGACAAACCAGAAATCCAGAGGATAATCACAGGTTACTATAAATATCTAATAAATTCAACAATCTATATGAGATGAGCAAGTTCTTAGAATTATGCAATCATGCATAGATGAAAAAATAGAAATCCTGAACAAACCATTTATAAGCAAAAAAATTGAAAAAGTAATCAAGACTTCAAAACACAAAATCCCAGGACCAATGGCTTCACAAATACATTCTACCAAGCTTCCAAATATGAAACAATGCTTACCCTGCTATAACTCTTTCAAAAAATTGAGAAAAAAAATCCTTCCAAATACATTTTATGAAACCAGCATCACACTAATACTAAAAACAAGCAAAGACAACACACACAAAAAGGAAAATGACAGACCAATCTTTCTAATTAACACAGATGATAAAATTCTCAATAAAATCTCAGCAATGTGAGTCTAAAAATTCAATGAAAATACTGTACACCAGATCCAGAAACATTTATTCCATGAACACAAGGATGTTTCAACATTGAAAGTTAGTATGTCATTACATCAACAAGAAGAAAGGTAAAAATCTTATGATGCTATCAATAAGCCCTGAGAAAGTACTTGATATAGTTCAAATCTAGTTGTAATAAAATCCCTTGAGAAACTTGGGATAAAAGAGCATATCTAAAGAAAAGAAAGCCATATATGACAAATTCACAGCTAGTATTCTCAATGGAGAAAAACTGAAACTTTTCCAATAAGAATCACTAAAAGTCAAGGATCTCTAATCTCACCACTACTATTTATATAGTCATGGAAGTCCTAGCTAGAGCAATTCGGTAAGAGAAAGATATAAAATGAATCCATTTTGGAAAAGAAGACCTAAAATTATCATTAAACTAGTTCAATAAAGTGGCAGGATACAAAAACAGTACACAAAAATCATTTTCCTTCCTATATGCAAACAGCATAAAGAAGAAAACTCCAAGAGCTCATATCATTTAGCAATTGCACAAAAAAAAAATACTTTGGAATAAACATAACCAAAGAAATGAAGTCTTTTTATAAGGGAAATTATAAAACATTTTAAAAAGAAATATAAGTCAAAAATAAATGGAAATAAATTCCCTTCTCATGGCTTAGAAGACTTAACATTATCAAAATGGCCAATCTACTCAAATTCATTTACAGATTTAATGTAATTCCTATAAAAATATCAATGGCATTCTTCAAATAAATGTAAAAAATGTTGCTTAAATTCATATAGAATCACAAGACCCCCCAAATAGTCAAAGGTTCCCGACTAAAAGATGAAGAATGGCAGTATCGCACCTCCCTAAAACAATATTAGAAAATCATAATAAATAAATTGCATGATACTGAGGAAAAATGGACTCTCAAGATCAATGGAGCAGAGTTGAAAATTCAGAAACAAAACCACAAGTATATGCTTAATTAAAGTGTCACAAAGGAACAAAGAATATGTACATTGGGACAAGAAGAGCTCTTCAACAAATGGTGCTGGGAATATTGGACTGCTACCTGCAAAAGAATGAATTTAGTATACTATCTCACACCATGCACAAAAATATCAATTCAGAATTGATAAATAACATGTTTAAGATCTAAAACAATAAAATATATGGAAGAAACTTAAGCAAAATACTCCAGGACATAAAATCAGAAACAAGTTTGACACTATCTCCAGAAGCAAGGAAAATATAAACATTTGGAACTATACCAAAAGAGACAGTGTCCAAAATAAAGAGAAAGCCCACAAAATAGGAAGAAATATTTGCATACCACACGTCTAATAAGAGCCTGACATTGAATATCTATAAAGAACTTACATAACTTAACAAAGACAAAACAGACAATCCAATTAAAGAAAATGGGTGAGAGGTAAACAGATACTCTTGAAGAAAAAATTCAACAGGCCTATGAAAAAATGTTCATTAAACCTTATTATCAGGGAAATACAAATCAAAATCACAATAAGATACAACTTTACACCTATGTAAAGCATATGTTTTATATGCTTATGTTTTAAAACAAAGCAATAAACAGAGATAACAAGTGCTGGTCATGATGTGGAGAGACAGAGCAATCTCATACTGTTGGTGGGAATGTAAACTGATCCAGCCAATATGGAAAGCTGTGTGAAGTTTCCTCAAAACACTAGAAATGGATATGCTACATGATCCTGCTATTTTAGTCTCAGAAATTTACCACATAACATAAAACATGCATTTGAAAGGAAACCTGCATCTCTATGTTTATCACAGTACTATTTACAATAGTCATGATATAGAAACAACCAAAATATCCTCAAATAGATGAATGGATCAAGAAGACATGGTGTGTATATACACAATGGAATACAAAGCAATGATGAAAAATTATAACCCTATGCCATTTCCAGTAACATGATGACACTGGAAGGGATAATACTAAGTAACACATATCAGAAGTAAACGTTAAATACAATTGCACTTATATGCGGAATATAGAAAAACCAAACAAAGGTTCAGACTAAGAGAAACCTTGAAAACTGAGGCATCCTGGAGTGGAGGAGTTGAGGTAGAGTTGGGGAAGGGGTGAAAACAGGGGTCTAGCATAAAGGAATATAGAGCTGGACTATGGGTGCTTTGGTAGTGGGAGAACTAGAGATAGTACCTGAGAGGAGAAATCATACTTTCTTCAAAAATAGCAACACTAGAAGAAAAAGCACTACACTTTGCTCATCAATTAAAAATGACAAATTCAACGATTTTATAACAACATGGATGTACTTAGAAGAAATCATATTAGCAGAAACAAGCCAGAAAGAAAAAGACAGAAACCAAATGACTTCACTAATATATGGGATATAGTGAAAAAATAAATGAGTCTTGAGGAAAAGTCAAAACAAGCTAAGCACGAAACTGAAGTGCACAACTTTGAGCAGGAGGGAGGGGGGGAGATGGAGGGGAGGGTAGGGTGTAAACCCCTGGGATTACAATGTTGTGAAGTTTATATATAAATAAAAAAATAAAAAATTTGAAAATTAAATAAATGTTTACAACTATTAAAAAAAATCTGTTCCTGAAATTAAAATTCATTAATCTCAAGTAAAAAAATAGATGTCCAAAGTTATTTAAAATAAAATAAATGTTCACTGCAAACTATAGTTGTTTTACCCCAAACAAATGTTCATTACCTTTTTAAAAAAACAACAGAAAAACCACAAAAATCCTTTGTTAGTCCTCTTCATTGTCTCTTGATAGGTTCCCTGGCCTTTTATGGTCTTTCCTATATTTTTCTAAGCTTAGAATCAATCACTTTATGTAAATGAAAATTAACATTTCTAAAGATAGTGGATTTACATTTTCATTACTTTAACATTGAAAGACTTCTTATTCACCAAATTGTTCTTACTGATGTAAAAGAATTGATTTTTAATTATAATAGTCAACTAAACTCCCCTAAATAAAAGGTTTGATTCAACTATGATACTCAGGACCTTCCTGACTGTGTGATCCTGGGTGAGATAACTTGCTTTTGTAGTCTTTCTCTACTACTTTTTCAAAAAAAGAAAATCTCACTTTTACATTTTAAAGGTGATGTCAAAGCTAATAACCAAATTGAAGTACACAACTTGGGGTGGGGGGGAGGGAATGTTCAGGAAGGGAAGGTGGAGGGTGAACACCAGGGATTACAAAGATATGAAATTTATATGTAGATAAATTATCCAAAAAAAAAAAAAAAGTGCTGTCAGAGTTGGAAATAAAATGCATAAAGTCCTTAGTGCTTGCCACATACTAGGTGCTCCAAAAAGTAGTTGTATCTTCTCTCCTCTTTTTCACTCTTCTGTTTTATTCTATCTTAACTAATATCCTATTTAAGATATGATATTTCTCCTGTATCTATTCTTACAGATCTGCCATGTATAGGAAAGAAAAAATTCACCTTTTCTCTTAGCTTTCACAAATGTCATTTAGATTTTCAATCTGTCATTCCAAAAGCTTAATCATGATTTTTTATTAATTTCAGAAACTCAGTAAGTATTGCTCTTATTACATTATGCAGGTTGTCAGTGGAAAATTTAAATATCTTCTGCTCTATAAATTGAGTTTACTGCATATGTAGTATAGTCATGAGTTGCTAGAAACATTGTTTAGCCATCCTTATTACCCAGACTACTTATCTGCTCTGAAGTATCCCATTTGATAACCTTATTTACATTCTATTTTATCAAATTCTGATATGAAACATAGCTCTTGTCTCACAGTTTCACTAATATGAAACCTTTAAATTTCTAAAATATTGTGAATCTTATATGTCTTTTTAATTTAGAAATAAGTTTGTCATATGCATAACAAGTTTTACATGTGTAAATATTTCCTTTGAGAATAATTTTGTTCTTTCTGTTTGTGAATAATGACTTTATATTAGTGTTCAAAACTGTTAAGAAGCAGGTGGCAACATTCTGTCAAGTTAAAGGAACAGCAGTGTGGACGATTTATTAACATTATTCATAGTTTCTAGTGTAAACAGCATTAAACTACTTACAATTCACCATAGGGGTATAAAAAGGAGCACTGGAGCTTCAAAATCAATGACAGGTTGTCCTCTACCCAATGGTGCTCTTTGGCAAGGAGAGAAGCTGCTTCTCAAACTCAGCATGCTATTTTTTAATTCACACTTAAATTTCCACTTGAAGAGGCAAGCCAAAACAAACTAGTCCTCCCTCAGCTGCACCCTGGGAATAAGTTGCCCTTCCAACTTTAATAATTATCTGAAGAGAATCTTTCTCTTATTCCCCCCCTTTTCCATCTGAATAGCAGTTGCCTGTTATGATCAAGTTGTTTTCTACTCCTCTGTTTATATGGTTCACAGATGTCAACCTGCTGGCTCTCTGTTGTCCTGTAGAGTAATAATCTCTGTTTTCTGAGTTAATTGTTCTCTTTTCAGCTATAAATAGGTACATTCTATATAAAAGATTTATAATGAAATCAGCATTTAGATGATAGATACATGACTGATATTACATTTTTAGTTACTCATATCTAGAGTCAACCTTTTTCTTCTTTTATAAATTAGCTTATGGGTATACCTACAACATACATTGCCGTAATAGTATATGTATTTAGGAAATTTCTGTTTAGACATGATATAGGTCCAGAATAAGTAAAGTTATTATCACTTGATTACGTACTATCTTTAAATATATATATATACTACTCTAAAATGGATGTACATCATTTAGTTTCCAGAGATTTAATAAAAAAATAGACACTGATTTTGTATCTACTTACAGTAACTTCTTGTTGATTACATGTATCATGATTATATGAACTTAGATAAAGATTTTCTTTTTCATTTGATAGTCTATGCCATTTGGTTTAATCCTTCAAATAGTAAATCTTTTTTAGTATCATTGTTTCAACATCTCATTTTTTAAAACTGAAACTCTAGAAATCATACTTTAGAGTTGAGACACTAGAGAGTTAGAGGGAGGGTGGAGAGAAAAGTGGAAAAATTCCCAATGGACTTGGGTAGAGAATATGAGTTCCTTAGTGATGGGCATAGTATAGTAAGATACTTTGAAGGAGTGTGAGCTATACTTCTGAATCACATACAATGTTGTAAACCAATGTTACCTGAAGGTTTATAACACTACATATGATTTTGGCTATAGGTTCATAACTCTTCAGATGTGTGGTGCTGCATTTTCTTAAGTTCCTAAGAAGGATTTTCAGAAAGAAAAAGTCATAGTGCTACAAATAAGAGAGACATGTTTGAATCAGTTTCAAAGACAAGAAAACAAAATTGAATAAGTAATATAGAACTGGTAAAAAAATTTCTGATCAGGATATCCATAAAGAGTATTTTAGGAAGCAAAATATTTGAGTTTACAATGTGCAATGACAATTGATTCATACATTTCTCTTAAATGGGGTTTTTCTCGAGTTTTATTTTTAATTTTTTCTTTGATTTGCTCTGTATTCAATGTATATGTTATGTTGTTGGTGATAAATTTTTGAACATTGGAGTACAATTAAAAGTCTCTATTTTAAAATCATAACAATTTAAAATTAGGACTTGGAAGTATTAATCTACATTAACAATCATAATAAATTATGGGTTTGTAAATACAATTAAAAAACAATGAGCACAAATTCTTAATGAATAACCAGTTCCTATTACTGGGATCACTTCAGAAAAAAATATTCTTAATACATAGAAAATTTGATTTGAATTGCTACCTTAAAAAAGTGACGTCTTTGATGATAAACAAGTGAATATCTTTGATGATTTCCATTTTTCCTGATGGTGGTGAATACACACAAAATACAAGTTAATTTCCATATACATTATTTCTCCATTTCGCATATATATTAATCTTTTATATATGTAATATCAATATATTATAATTGGGGAGTAATAGAATATATATATCTCACTCACAAAGTTATCTTCATTTCTGTCCTATGACTAACAAGCCATGATTTTAATGAGATTCTAAGATTTATTGGAAGAGATGTATAATTTTAATCAGGGTATCTGACATAATTATTAAAAGAAATGAGAATTAAATACTTCCTAGTATCCACATGGTTATAAAAGACAGTGGCGTGATTATGTCTAATCTCTGTTTTACTCAGTTTAATGTTGTATAACTAAAGTTAACTGTAATAAATGTTGTATGAGAACCAAATATAGAAAACATGCTTATAATCTTCACTATGAAAAACATTGCAAATACTACATAATGAAAAGTATAGAAAGCATGAGTTTTAATGAAAGAATGGGAGAAACTGGATCTGTAGCTTTGAAAGAGAGAAAATGAAAACTATCTAAAGATCAAAATAAGTTTCTCCATCTGATTTATTTTCTAGGGGTTTTCTAGGGGTTTGTTCTATTTTTATTTATTCATTCTTGTTTTCCATACACCCATTTCATTTCATTATTTTGGGGACTGCCCCTTTCTTCACCCACTGCTCAGGTAAGTCTTCAAAAAATATTTATATATGTATATGCATACATGCATTTATATATATATATATATACATATATATATATATATATACACACACACATACATTTTTTACATCTCCATGTATTCTGAGTAAGGTTCTACCACCACCTTGTCATCTGTATACCATCAACTTAATCTCTTGTGCCCATCCCTCCCCTGATTTTATCCCCACCCTTCTCTTGCTCTGTGTTTCAGTTATGCTGACAGTTTGTTATTTCCTTTTTCTTTTGTTTCCTTTTGTTTGTTCATTTTCCATATATGCCACATATAGGTGAGATCATTCAGTATTTATCTTTTTCTTTCTGGTTTATTTCTGCTAGCATAATATTTCTAGGTCCAGACAAGTTATCATAAATGCATCACATTTGTCTTTTTATTGCTGAATAATATTCCATGTGTAAATATATCAAAGCTTTCTAATTCCATTCATCTGTTTTGGGACATTTGTGTAATTTCCACATCTTGGCTATTGTAAATAGTGCTGCAATAAACATCTGAGTACAGGTGTCCTTTTGAATGAGTGTTTCAGTATCCTTTGGGTAGATTCTTAGAAGTGGGATTGGTGACTGAATGATAATTCCATTCTCAGTAGTTTGAGGGTCTTCCACACAACTTTATATAGTGGTTAGAGTAATTTGCTTTCCCAGCATCACTGTAAAAGGGTTCCTTTTTCTCCACATCCACATCAACAGTGTTGCCTGTTTTTTTTTTTTTTTTTTTTTTTTTTTTTTTTTTTTTTTTTTTTTTTTTTTTTTTTTTTTTTTTTTTTTTTTTTTTTTTTTTTTTTTTTTTTTTTTTTTTTTTTTTTTTTTTTTTTTTTTTTTTTTTTTTTTTTTTTTTTTGATATGGACCATTCTTACCAGTGTGGGGTGGTATCTCATTGTGGTTTTGATTTGCATTTCCCTCATTATAAGTGATGTTGAGCATTTTTTTCATATGCCTATCAGCCATTTGTATCTCATCTCCTCTTTGGCAAAGTGTCTTTTAAGCTCTTCTCCCATTTTTTTGACTGGGTTTTTTGCTTCACTTTTATTAATTTGTGTGGGTTCTTCATGGGTCTTAGATATTATACCCTTGTCAGGGTGCTGTGCACCAACTTTTTAGCTTCATAAAGTGCAAGCTGTTTATGTTTGCCTTTATTTTCTTTGCTTGAGTCTGGAAGATGTTTCTACAGTTAAGGTCATGGAGTGTTTTGCCTATGCTTTCTTCTATATATTTCTTGGTTTCAGGTCTCACGTCCAAATCATCTACCCATTTTGAGTTTTTTTTTTTTTTTTTTTTTTTTTTTTTTTTTTTTTTTTTTTTTTTTTTTTTTTTTTTTTTTTTTTTTTTTTTTTTTTTTTTTTTTTTTTTTTTTTGTGTGTGTGTGTGTGTGTGTGTGTATGGTGTAAAGAAGTACTTAGATTCTTTCTTTTGCATTTAGCAGTCCAGCTTTGCCAATACTATTTACTGAATAGGCTATCATTGTTCTGATGTAGGTTTTTTGTCCCTTTGTCATAGATTAGTTGATTGTACATGTGCAACTTTATTTCTGGACTTCCAATCCTGTTCCATTGGTCTGTGTGTCTGTCTTTATTCCAGTACCATGCCATCTTAATTATTATGGCTTTGTAAATAATTTAAAGTCTATAAACACAAGTGCTCCATTTTCTCTCCTTTTGGGCAGGAGGGCTTTGGCTATTCAAGGTTTTATTATTATTATTATTTCATATGAATTTCAGTAGTATTTGTTCTATTCCTTTAAAGAATGTCATTGAGATCTTTATTGTAATTGCATTGAATCTGTAGATTGCTTTTGGTAGAATAGTCATTTTGATAATATTAATTCTTCCAATCATGAGCAGTGAATGTCTTTCCATTTCTTTGTGTTTCTATTTTTTTAACAATGTTTTACAATTCTCTTTTATATAGGTCTTTCATGTCTTTTGTTAAGTTTATTCCCAGGTATTTAATTTTTGGTAGTAGAATAAATGGAGTGGTTTTCTTAATTTCTTCTTCTTTAGACTGAATTTTTGCAAATAAGAAGGTGACAGATTTTTGTGTGTTAATTTTGCAACTGGCTATCTTACTGAACTGGTTTATTATTTCCATTAACTTTTCTATAGCTTCTTTAGGGTTTTCTATATAAATTGCCATGTCATCTGCAAATAGTGATAATTTTATTTCTTCTTTTCCTATTTGGATTCCTTGCATGTCCTTCTCTTGCCTTATTGCTCTACTAGGACTTCCAGTATTTTATTGAAAAGCAGTGGTGAGAATGTGCAGCCATGTCTTGTTCCTCATCCCAAAGGGAAGGTTTTTAATTTTTCACAATTTATGATGATTTTGGCTCTGGATTTGTCATATATTGCTTTTATGATGCTAAGATATATTCCTTCTATTTCCAGAATATTGAGAACCTTCATCAAAAATGGATGTTGAACTTTGTCAAATTCTTAGCATCTATTGATATGATCATGGGTTGTTATTTTTTATTTTTTTGTTGATGTGTTGGATTACATTTATTGATTTTCAGTTGGGGAACCATCCTTGTTCCCCTGGGATAAATTCCACTTGGTCATGGTTTATTCTCTTTTCAATACATTGTAAGACTCTTTCTGTATGACATTTTATAAAGGCTTTCAAGAAATGAGAATTTTTTTACCTTTATTGGCAAGGAAATATATTGTTTCAGTGGAGAGAATTTTAAAAACAATGGCTAGAACTAACCTATTTTAACCACCATTATTTTGTAATAATACCAGAAAAAACTTAGCAAACCATACACTAGTAAATCATATATGGGAAGTCATATTATTTTTTTAGAAAAAGATTTTTGAGCAATTTCTCATTTCAGTAGTTATCACTGGCATAAGATTGATTGTATAAATTATGCTTTCACCCAAACCAATACAAATAAATAAATGAATAAACAAGCAATTAAAAATAAATAAATCTCTTACACCGAATAACTAATTTCTGCAAATATTCTACCTTAATAGGTCATACTGTGGCCTTAATTCAAAAAATATGAAAATGGAGCAGCACAGTGACTACTCAGTCAGGTGACTGGTGTCAAAATCAATGATATTAAATTATCTTTCATATAATGGACAAAGTAATTTACCTCTGTAGTTTTCTTCTGAGTCTATAATGAGGAAAATATCATTTATTTATTGGGGGCTTAGCAAAGTCCGCTAAATAAGAAAAAAAAACTGAGAAACTACTGAAAGAAGATTGAAGAGACAAGGCAATGAGTTGTACAGCATTCTGGATGAGATGCTATGCTGAAAAATGGTATTAGGTGAAAAATTAAGAAAATCTGAATAAATGATAATTATGAGTGAATAACAATTTTAAGTGCTGATTATGTATGGCCATAGTAATATTAACAATATTTACTAATACATTTGTTTTCATCATTGTGTTCCATATTAATGGAATGAATTAAAAATAGGTGTAAGATTTAAGGGAACTTTTCATGTTCTCTTTCCATGTTCTCAGTTTTTCTATAATTCTGGGACAATTCTAAACTCTATAATGCTTTACAGATTATATATCATTTAAATTGACATATATTAAAATAGGTTGACTCATAGAACAGCAAAACATCCATTTTAATCAGTCATTATTGTAGCATTTGATTTTTCCCCAATATTTACTTTTGCCACTATAATTTAGGTATTAAAATAGAGAAGACATCATCAGATTCACAAGGGGTCTTTTAAGATGATAAGAAACGCCTGTTAATCAGAGTGTTATGATTAAGTAGTCTTAAAATATAAAAGAATTAATTAAAATTTGTATAAGTTTATGCCACATTTGTTACTTATAATTCATGTATTTTTTGGAAGAAGTTAATTTTAGATATAATAATAAACATAACTTTTGGTATAAGTAATTGATTCAAACTAATATGGCATTTCTTAATTTGATTTCACTCTGCAATTGATTGCATCTTATGGTATACATTTTGTATAAACAAAAAATTAAGCATTAAAATGATTAAACTTTTGCAAACAATGCAAGATAAGTAATTATTTTTGCCTAAGTTATAATAATATATGAAGTGTTCCCCTTATTAGATACAAGTTTACTTGAATATTTTGACCCAGTCAATTTCATCATGTTGTATCTATGCTGCCAAATTGATAAATACCTCAGAGTACACACTTCTGTGTGCTCAGTTGTTGACTTTTCCAAGTAGGGTATTTTATTTTTATATAAAAATTATATTGAATACATGTAATAGGTCGTAGAGGTAAATTATCAGAGACGTTTTGAAAATAATCTTAGTGAGAAAAATTAAGCTATAAAAGAAAGCTGAATAGTGTCTAAAATATAACACTAATATTGACAAGTAATTTACCAATGAACAGGCACTGAACACAGAAGATTATTAAACATGGGGAATTAAAAAATATCAAAACAAATAATTACATATATTAAGCAAATATTTTGCCAAACCATTTGTCATTTTTATATGAAAGGTAAAATTCTAATTCAAGCTCCTGGGTCAAAATGAATATATCTGATTTATTTATTTCTGTATGCCTTTCTTGATAAAGAAATTTGAGTTCAGGCATCTTGTTTTCAGTCCTAATCTGGGATGACAGCAGTGGCCTGACATTTACAATACTTCAGTTGTAATTACAGCACAGTTAATATATCAATTTAATTAAATTCCTATAGTGATTCATGACTTGAAATATCAAAATAAGTTAATTTGCACAAAAACAGACAAAAGATCAATGCAGTGGGCAGAGAAACAATAAATTAAATTAAATAACTGCCATCTACTGAAAGAATTATATGAATAAGTAGGGTATCTCATTTTTTTTTTTTGGTAAAGCAATCTCTTAAAATGATATTTAGAGAAGTTAGACAAAATATAATGCAGAGGTTTTCAAAGATTCTTTTAGTCAGGCATAAAGTAAAATCTAAATTACTGCTTATTTTGTTGCTTATTTTGTTGCTAATGAAGAGTCAGGGACCTGTGTTAGCATTGACTAAAAAGAAATAATTTTATTTTTAGTAAACATGATATAGATTTTGTATTTTATGTGTAATTTGCTACTAATTTTTACAGTGCTTTTAGATAATATCACTGAAAGCCTTATTCATATGGAAAAGATATACAGATTTTCCTCTGATTCTTTTTATAAACCAAAATAGGATAACTTTTTAAAAAAATTACTGTTTGTATAGAAAAAAGTTGAGTTTCCATGACCCATAGTACCCCCCCAAAAAAACAACTAACAAAAAACTAAAATCATATCAAGTAATACATAAAACCCAAGATAATACTGACATATAGTAAAAGCAGGAATGGTATAAAACAGTATAAAATCATTCCTAGTTATAGAGGTGACCTGTTAAAGAACTATTCCTACAATGTTTTGGGGGCTAGGGACCCCAAAACCCTGATCCAGCGAGGTGATCAATGTGAGCAAAATGCCCTCCTTTTCCAAGGGCAAGGAAAGCCACAGAGAAGGGGCTATGAACAGTAAACCATGAGAGATGAGAGGAGCTGGACAAACCACCTCTAGAGTCTGCCCCCACCAGGGAACTTCTCTAAATGCCAATAGCTGAGAATAGGGATCCCAGCTTCAGCGATCAGAACTATAAGGCTCAGAAGCAGCACAATGGCATAGACATCAGAATGAAGGAGTCAGAAAGCATGAATACAGAGGCATGAATCCCAGTGATCACACAGGTTTGGAGAAAAGGAGACTGTCAACTTCACCACAGGAAGTGCCACAATAAAGGAATCTGGAGAACAATGCTGTGCCACATACCTGGCCTAAAGAGGTTCCTGGCAAGCTCATACTGGCTACTTGCCTCAAAGTTACCCTTGAAAATTTAAGCAGCAGGAACTGCCAAGTGCCAGGAGCATAGCTCTTCACCCAGGGAAAGGACATTGTACCAGAAAAGGAAGAGACCAATGGGCCAAATATCAACTAACAATTTGCAAGGAAAGGGCGAATGGAGGGGACAGTGAAGGTGGGGTTGATGGAAGGAGGGTGGGGAAGAAAGTAAAGGAAAAAATAATCATGTGAAATGGTATGAAGCAAACTTTCAAAAACTGGGATATTTTCATGTCAAAAAAAGACCTTACAGTCAAATAGAGAAGAAGAAAGAGTGTAACCATTCCGTGAGTCAGTGAAGTTCTCTTTACAAACTGAATATGATCATGGAATTCTACAGCAAGTTAGAAAGAAGAGTGCTGTATTTCCTGATAATAAAGGCAGTAAGGTTTTGAATAATGGAATGCGCAATCAAAGGAAACACTATTAATTTAGTGTTCAAAGTGATAAAGTGGGTCTTACTGGTTACATTAAATATGCTGGAGAACTAATAGCTGGTGAATTCTGTGTCACTGCTTCATGAAGAATTGTTTGTTATTGATGCTTTTACCTTGTGACTCTAAACAACTTTATTTGTAAAGAGAAATCATTCAAACTAGGTATTAACCAGCAGATATTCCAGTTAAAGCATTTACTATTTCTATCGTGGATTGGTGAGATCAAGTTCACGTCCTTGTGCTAGCAATCTTAGTTTAGTTATTATTGGTTTTTATTTTTTGGATTTTGTATTATACATGATTACATACTTGTTGATCCCTATAGGATTACCCCACCCCCCCTATGCCCCCTCTGGCTCTCTGCCTCCTTTTTTTTTGTTGTTGTTTGACCATTTTTAGCCCTTTAGTCTCTTTTTGCCTTCATAGGCCAATCCAAGTGCTTTTGGCTTGTATCTATGTTTCTTGTTTCTTGGAGGCTGTTCTTTCTGTTGTTTTTTGTCTCATTTTGCTGCTCCATTCCATTATGTTTCAGGTCTTTGGCTTTGGGGACCTGACTCCCAGTCTTATGTTTTGGTAGAGCTGCTCCTTGATGGGGACAGCCATTGGCTGATGGTTGATCTCCTACTCTCTTTTTTAGGAGCTTTGCTGCTGGGTCACTGCCATTCTGCAGGCATCTGTCCTCCCTCTGGCAAAGGGGGTGTGCAGTTCCTTATTGACAGTATCCCTGTGTTGGGTTTTTGGTCATAGCTCCCCAATGAGTAGTAGGTGTAGCTCTTGTATGTTTGTTCTTACAGTTCAGTGCTCTGTGATCTTGCCTTGCTCTTTTTGAGTCCTGCCTTAGAGGCATGTGTTTTTAGGGTCTTTCTTGCTGTTTCTCGCCTCTTTTCTGTTTCTGTGGTTGAAGTGGGTCTAGATGTACTTATTGCTGGTGTGGGCTCCTTGGAGTGGAGGCAAAGTGAGAGGGAACTGTGGCGAACACCCCTCCCCCCACGCACACTGCACCCTGCTTCTTGGTAGGCCTCAGGTGTGCAGTGCCCCCACCATGTAGGGAGACCTCAATGAGATGCATACAATGAGGTGCATGCATCTCATTGTGGTTTTGATTTGCATTTACCTTAAGAGAACAGATATCAAACTTTTTTCATATGCCTGTTGACTGCATGACTTATTTGGCAAAATATCTATTTAGTTCTACTCATTTATTGGTATTTTGTGCCTGTATTGAATCATCTTCTTCTCTGTGCCAGTTGGCATGTCTTCTCTGCATTCAATTATTCCACTGTTGTCACCATGTGTTGGGGCAAGCATCCAGTTTGTGATACCATTAGTACAAACATCAGGTCCTTGGTAAGTTTTTATTGGTGCTAGCAAACACACAGATAAAACAGGCAGGGCAGGGCAAAGCAGGGAAGGACCAGGGCAAAGGGGTGCTGGGAGCCAGGAAAACCCTCACAACCTCCCAGGAATCTTAACAGTTTCTTTGGCATTTTTCTTTTTCTGGTGTTTTCTCATTCTCTCTCTCTCATGTTCCCTCTTGGTCTGCTCTCTGTTCAAGTGTTCTATGTCATGCTTATGCTCTCCTCACCATGCTAGTGCTCTTGTACCAGGATGACACTGCCCTTTTATCTTTTCTTCCCAGGCCCAGGTAGCCCACTCACACATGTGCACACCCACTGGGCCCAGATATATACACAATCACAGGAAAAGTGCGATACCACAGGTGCTGGCTATATAGGCTATTGAAGGAAGAAGCCTGACCAACTCACTCACCACACAATTTGCTTGTTTTTTATTTTGTTGAGTTGTATAGGTATTCTGCGTATCTTTGATATTAGCTTCTTGTAGGACATATGACATGCAGATATTTCATCATATTTGGTGACTTGTCTGTTCATTCTAGTGATAGATTCTTTTGTGAAGAAACTTTTAAATTGTGCTGATGGAGGATAAAAGAAAATGTTAGAAAGGAGTTACCACAAGGAGGTGGGGGTAGGAATGATGAATATAGACCTTAAACCAGGTATAAAAATAAAGACTCCTAAGGCACCAGTTTCTCTAGAAAGTATTAGATGCTATAGAATATAATCCAAGGTGCAGACCAGTGGTGTGGAGTTATGGAACTTGAGAACCACAGCAGCCTTTCTGTCCTCCGGTGCCTCTGCACCAACTTTTTCTTTTTGCAGTGTAGCAGAGGCAGCTCACCTCTTAGGACTGCCCATTTGGTACTAGGCAGACTTCTCTTAACAAATCTGCCCCCTCAGGGACAGCCTTTTTTAACTGTTTGTGAATGTGCAAGCATCCTTTCCTCCCCTTTCCTTTATATAATAAACCTGCCCTTTGTGATTTAACAAAACTCCATCAGGTAGAGAAACTCATCGTGATCGTGTCCTCACCAAGTGCCACTGAAAGAGGGCTGTTGAAACTTTACCCAGAGATAACCCTAGGGCCCTGGTCTCTGAGCCCATGTCCTCTCCAAATCTATGTGAGTACCATTTACTTGGATTTGGTTTGCTTCCCCTTGCTATTGGAGTGGAGTTCTAGAAGCTATCACTGAAATCATGTTATACACTCATTTTCTTCTATGAATCTTATGGTTTCAGGTCTTAGGCCCAACTCTTTAAAATCCCAATTAGGTTAATTTAATTTGATAAGTGAGAAGAATGGTATTTTGAATATTTGTAAATCCTTTAACTGTCTAGTCTAATAGAAGAGTGCTGTATCAACATCAATGTATAATAATGTTAGCAAAAAATATAAAACCTGGGAATTGGAGACAAGAATGTTCTAGTAGCCCTGACAGAAATATATGTGTTATTCTTTGCTGCTATACCAAATTTGACAAACAGAAGTGCTCCTAGATTAGTTGCACTGTGGAATAGAAGCCAAATTACTGTTTTTATTTTATTATTTTTTATTAAACTCTTATTATTTTCTTGTATATTCAATGGCACTTTTACCCAAGTTAATTATTTTTAAAATATTGCTTCTCTGACTTAGTCAGCTTTTCAAATATTGACCCTTTTGTTATAGGAAAAAGAGCACATCTGTCAATATCACTATAGAAACTAAGTACTTAGTGATAAATACAACTTCCTAAAATTCCAGCTTTTCAGTGAAGCTCTGATTAAGTCATTGGTGACAAATAGTTTCAATTATTTATCTTGAAAGCCTGATCTATTTTGTTCTTTGTAGAAAAAGTATGATCCTAATATTCAAGCCTGAATAGCCAAATTTGCCTGTCAATCATTCCTTTTAGTAAAAATTATGTTGCATGAGATAAAACACTAGCTAGTTCAACTAATATAAGGACTTTTTCCCTCAACAAAATCTCTGTATTTCAGTAGACAAGAGAAGTGCTTAATATATGCCTCATATTTCATTGCAAAATTATAACAACCACTTATGTCAGGTAAAGTTTTAATAAAATCAATAATTCCTATGCCTCATTTGGATGTTTTGAGGGAAAATATGTGTATATCATTGAACAACAACAACAACAACAACAAAACAGTATAATTTGTTGCTATTGGTTTTATTCTGTCTAGAGTGGTAGTTTTATTCATTATTTTTGAATAATCAATGCAAGTGTTTACACAATGAAAAAGAAGGCAAATGATGACTTAGTATTATGATATAAAGCATTTTTTGCTTAAAAGTTCACTAAAAGGATCTTGGGAAATCCCAGGGTATACTGAACCACATTTTGAAAATGAATGCTGAGAATAAAAAAGTGTGTATATTGTAGATATTTATAAACACTGCCTGGTTTCGTTTTCATCAAAATTTGGGGTGTTACTGATTTTGAATTTCTGATCACTACTGGTATCATTAAAGGTATACAACTTTGCTTATCTGCTAGTAAAAACCTTAATGTTCACCTCTACTTGTTTACCTTTTACCACAAGTGAGGTTCAGGACCTCATTAGTCATTAAAATACCAGTGTAGGGGATATGTAGACAGTTTGATAAGACAGACTAAAGACTTTATAAAATGCCTGAAAATCATTGGGAAGGTAATTTACACTCAAGATTGTAATTGTTTAAGGATTATTAGTTGGGAAAAGAGGTAGAAACTTTAGCAAATGATACTGGGAATAAGCAGCTGTTTGAAAGTAAGATTGCACTATAAATAACAAAACTTTTGTGAAAAATTTGGAATGGACAAAAAATATTTTTAAAAACTCCAGCTCAAACTTTAAGAAACAACCAATAAATAAATTTATTTTTATATCTTGTTTTGTTTAAAATGTCTATTAAAATATAACCAGAAATTAGAAGGGTTAAAACAAGAAATTATATAAAATAAATGGTTATGTAAATTGTCTAAATGGCAAGGAAGTACAAAGTAAATCATAAGAAAAATGAAATGTGAAATATATAATAATATATTAAAAAACTAGTTCAAGTTTTTAATATATTACAATTTATTATAAATACATATGAAAAATAAGTAATTACTATTAGAAAAATGGGCAGATGGTGTGAACATAGTACCTTGAAATAGGTCTTAGAAACAATTGTATTGCTATTTTAAGGGATATTAGAAAAGCAAATCTTTTAACTCTCATCTATATATGATGAAACTGAAGCCTAAAAGGGCATAGATAAGAGATAATTACCTTCATGATATACTAAGTGTTTTAACAGACATTATTTATTCATTTGTTTTTATGAAGTAAGTAACTTATCCAAATCTTATTTGTTTCCAGTTGCATCAAAGTTTAAATATATGTCAAAGAGACAGCTATATCCATGTATGACTCACCATGACAATGCAAATAGCATTGTGTAAGGTTAAGCTATTTACACTTGATATATTTTTAAAAATAGACTAACATTATTTTACTGAAAATGACACCACCTGTTTTTATTATCCGGACAAGATAGAGTGGTTAAGAACTCGAACTTTGCATTGCAAATGCTCCAGTTACATACACACCAAATGAAACCCTGTATTGTATGCTTCAGTCCCTGATTTATGTATACTTTCCCCCTAAAGTTCCTGAGGACTAGTTAGAATTCATAAAGAAAACTTATGATAAGGCATGTCATACAGGGAAAGTTCAAGGTTATTAGAGGTTTCTTTTTCATCATTTATAGGGGAACATTTTGGTGTTCGTTAATGGTTTACTCTTGTGTGAATTGTTGAACTATTATTATAAGCCTGTCCTTGCTTTATTACAACCATAGAAATGATCTGCATATGGAAATGATTTCTGTAGAGCTCACAGACCATTTGTTTTTGCAAAATATTTAGAAACATGATGAATAAACTCTGGGTTTATATTGACAGAGATTGGAGGACAGATTTAAGTTCACTTAACATAATGGAAATTGAATGAACTTATAGTTTCAACTATTTGTTTTAGGAAGAATTTATAGCACTTAGTTCAAAAATTAATACTAGAGTAAAGAGAGATAGTAAATGATACACATTTACACATGGTTTCTCTTTTAGGTTATAGCCAGTTTCCTTTCCTTTTGCCCTGCTTGTATTTCTTATTGTGAGATTACCTTTACCTTGAACTTGATGATTTTTATTCTTTGGAAATCCTTCTGTAGATACTATAAATTTTAAAGAAATTTATTATCAGACTATGGTTGTATTAGTTTAATATAACCTGAAAACTAAATTACACTGGTACCATATTTGTATGCTAAGGTCAATGCTTATCTGTTCTGATTGGATCAATGATGGCTCTCCTGGATCCACAGTAATGAACACAGAGAGAATGATGCTCAGAAGCTAAAAAGTCTTTCAATTAAAAAAAATCACTTTAATTGTCTTTTATTTAATTAAAAAATTTATTTATTTATTGCTAATTGAGATAATATTTGGATACTCCCATCAGGTGTTACTACCACAGTGTACCCCAGCCACATCATCCATAGTTGCCACCATAGTCCTTTGTGTTTCCTTCCATTTCTATTCTCATCCTTTGAGCAACCACTTCACCCTTGGCACTTCAGTTCTATGGTCAGATATTAAGGGTTAGTTTTTAAGCTTTTCTGAATCTTATTTAGTTTGGTTCTTTTATATTTCATGTTTTAGTAACACCATCTGGTATTTACCTTTCTCTTTCTGACTTATTTCACTTTAACTTTACCTACACTTTACCAGATTGTCAGAGGATTATTTCTTATCATAAGAATTATGGAAAAAGAAATTTGGCCTTATTCTGCACTACTTTGCAGAACTGGTTTGTTATTTCCTAGCTTTTTGTGGAATCTCTGTGGTTCTCTATATATCATATCGTACAATGATTGCTTTTCTTCTGTCTCAATTTGGATTCAATTATTGTTTCCTCTTGCCTAATTGTTCTAGATAGGAATTCTAATATGATGACGAATAGTAGTGGCGGGAATAGACATCTTTGTCTTGACCTGAACATGGTGGAAAAGATTTTAATTTTCACCACTGAGAACGATATTAGCTGTGAGTTTGGCATATGTCACATTTATGATGTAAGATACATTCCATTGTCTCTAGTTTTCCAAGGATTTATGTCAGAAATGGAAATGAATCTTATCAATGCTTTCTCTACATCTATTGCTGTTGCCATGTGTTTTTTTCCCCCCTTTTTGTCAATGTGATATATTACATTGACTAATTTTTTCAGGTATTTAAGCATTATTGTGTTCCTGATATATATCTGGCTTGGTCATGATATGTAATCTTTTTAATGCATTGTTGTTTCAGTTTACTAAGCTTTTTCTTTTCCTTCCTTCTTTCCTTCCTGCCTTCCTTCCTTCCTTCCTTCCTTCCTTCCTTCCTTCCTTCCTTCCTTCCTTCCTTCCTTCCTTCCTTCCTTCCTTCCTTCCTTCCTTCCTTCCTTCCTTCCTTCCTTCCTTCCTTCCTTCCTTCCTTCCTTCCTTCCTTCCTTCCTTCCTTCCTTCCTTCCTCCCTACCTTCCTACCTCCCTCCCTCTCTCCTTTCTTTCTTTTTTGGTGCCTGTATACATTAGGGATAAATGTCTATATTTCTTCTTTTGTGTCTTATCTTTGATTTTGGTATTAGTTAAATATTGGCCTTGTAAAATGTAGAATAATTCCTGTTTCTAGAATTTTTGAAAGTGTTGAGTACAATAGGTATTTATTCATTGCTGAAAGCTTTGTAGAAACCACTTGTGAAGCCATTTGGTCCTAGACTTTTGTTTTTTGGAAGAGTATTGGTTATTGTTTCCTTGCTTATGACTGATTTGTTCTGATTTTAAATTTCATCAGTATTCAGGTTTGGATGATTGTATAATTTTAAAAATCTATATTTCATCAATGTATTTAATATGTTGCACATAAATTTTTACAATGATCAATTATCTTCTGAATTTTTACAGTGTTTGTTGTAATTTCTCTTTTTTATTTTTAATACTATTTATTACCATGTTCTCCCTCTTTTCTTTCATGAGACTTGCTGGTGTATCTTCTATTTTGTTTATTTGTTCAAAGAACCAGCTTTTGGCTTTATTGATCTTGCATTAGTTTTTGATTTCCATTTCCTTTATTTTTGGTCTAAATTCTGTTATTTTCTTTTATTGATTCTTTTTTCTAGTTCCTTGAGCTGTAAGAAAATGTTGTTTGGGCTATTTCTAGTTTCTTAATGTGGGCCTGTATTACTATATTATATTCTCTTTCTCTGTGTTCCATACATTCTGAAATGCTGTGTTTTCACTCTAGTTTTTCTTGAAATATTTTCTGATATTTTCATTAACACCACATTTGTTCAGTAGTATATTATTCAGTCTCCAGGTATTAAAGTATTTCTTTGTTTTCCTTTTGTAGTTGATTTGTGGTTCAATACTGTTATGGTCAGAGAAGGTACTTGGTATTATTTCTGTTTTCATACATTTGCTGTTTTTTTTCTTATGATCCAGTAGGTGATCAAGCCTAGAGAAAGACCCATATGCACACAAGGAAAAGGTGTATTTGACTTTTTTGGGTTTTGGGGGATGTAGTAACCTGTAAATATTTATTACACCCATATGATCTAGTTCATTTTGAGAGAGATTATATTCATATTTATTTTCTGTTTCTTTAATTTATCCATTGGTGATAGTGGGAATATTGAAGTCCCCATCCACATATATAATTTCTCCAATGTCTGTTTTCAAATTTGATAGTAGCTATCTGATATAAGTATATCCTCTTTCATTTTGTGACTATATAATCATGAATGTTATATTTTCTAGTTGTATTTTTCCCTGAATTGCTATATAGTCTCCATCCCCGCCTTCTGTTACTTTTTAAAGCTGCAACTTTATTTGTTTCTGTAAAAGAAGGATTGTTCTGGCCTCTATTGGATACCATTTGGTGTCTGGGCTTGTCCATCCTTATATGTTCAATCTATGTATTGAACATGTATCCTTGCTATTTGGGTGTGTTTCTGGAGGCAGCAGAAACTTGGATTTTGGTTCCAAGTACAATCATATACTTTGTGTTTTTTCATTAATGACTTCAAACTGTTAACATTTAAAGTGATCATGAGATGTAAATTTCTGTCACTGGCATTTTGTTCCTAACTTGTTGTTCTGTTTAATTATTTTTCCAGTATTTTGTGTTTGTTCCTCTTTACAGTTTATATTTTAGAACTTCTTTCAATAGTTTTTATGGGTTAAGAGGTGTTTGGTCAATGAAAACTCTCTAAGATTTTTGTTTGAGAAGTTTCTTGTCTTTCTTTCATAAAGAAAAGAGAGCTTTTCAGGGTAAAGTACAACTGGCTGGTATTTTCTTTCTTGGAGTATTTTGAATATGTCATCCCATTCTCTTCTTGCCATTAGTGTTTCTTTAGAGAAATCTGATGTTAGTTTAATTTGCAGGTTATCTGTTTCTTTCCACTGTTCAGTTCCATATGTTATATTTATTTTGAGTTCTTTAGAGCTTTATTAATATGCATCATGAAGTTGTTTTCCTTTCACCTAGAGAGGTAGGTGTACTTTTTGTTTCATATGCTTTTATATTAGTTTCCTTCTTAAAGTTTGGGAAATTCTCCTCCATTATTTAGCTAAATGAATTCTTAACTCTCTTCCTCTCCCCATTTTGCAATTCATTTGTCTACTATTATATTTCCTTTCCTTATGATTTCAAGTACTTCTTGAAGTATTTCTTCATTCTTTTTCCCTCTTTCCTTTTTTATATTCCTTCTTACCTCTTTTTCATCTTTGGGATTATGATTTTCTTCTTCCATTTGATTCATTCTTGTTCCTGAATAATTTGCTTCCTCTTGTAATTCTGTTATTTTCTTATTAGAATTTCAATTTCAATCTTTTAGTAGATTGTGTTTCTCATAATATTCATTCCTTTTCTGAGTTTTCTTTGTGTTGCTCTTGCTTTTCATGGCCATCTTAATTTATATATATATTATATTATATATATTATATATATATATCTGATAAATTAAAATCTTTTCCATATATTTGCGTTTTGTTTCTGGGATTTTGTTATCTCCATGATGTATCAGTTTCCTGGCATTTTCTTGGTTTTTTGTTCTTTTCATCCTTCCCACTTTCTGCTCTGCCATAACTGGGGCTTTTGTTATGTACTAGTCCTTCTGTTTCATTGGTGTGGGTGTTTACTTGATGGTGGGCACAGTTAATGGAGTTCTGTAGGAACCAGAATGGTAATAGAACCTCTTCTAGAGCACTTTAAGGACTAATACTGGTGACTAGGAGGAGGACTGAGGTATTCTTGGTGAAGATGAGTCACTTGGATGTTATCTCACCTATGAGTGGTGACTCAGGACCTGTAGCTTGTGGCCAGGAGGGCAGACGGTTGGTAAAGATTGCTGACATACAAATAGACTCTGTGTAGCCCAGACTGGGGCTCCTGAGACACTGGTGGAAGAACATTGTACAGGATGGACTACCTGGGTCTGTGGTGAATTGCTGTCTCTGGAAACCCTGATTGTGTTTTATGTCTTTTCCCAAGTTGCTGGTGGTTGATGTTCTTCAATATTTGATAGAAATTATCAGGTAAAACCTCCAGACAAGTGTTTTTCCTTGTGAAAATTTAAGATTTCTAATGCAATCTTTTTGTTATATATAGATTCAGATTTTCTACTTCTTGAATCATCTTTATTAATTTGTGTCTTTCTTATATTATTTCCATTTAATCTATACTAATTTATTTAGCAAAAGAATTCCTTTCAATGGTATTTATTTTTTGTAGCTAGTTTGATAAAAATATTGTATTCCAAGGAATTATTTTCTTGCTCATCTTTGTGATGGCAAATGGAATTCAATTATGAATTCCAGATTAAAAGAGCTACTTAATTACATTTAAAAAGTAAATTTATATAAATTCCCTAACATAAGATGCAGTAGCTCTCTCATTAAAACAATTTTACTGCAATAACTTTGCATCATATTATTTACATTATATATTTTCATAAAATCAGTGGGTGAGTTATCACTTGAGCAATTTTCTAATTAGTTATGCACTGATAAAATCCTTAGAACATGTTATCATTTACAGTTGTCAGTTGTTAGGTGAGTCAGATGATATGTAACAATAAGTAACATAATTGCCTTTTAGTGGTATGTATACTATAGTTATTATTTATCAAACTGACTTTTTACTATTAGGAGCCATTAATCTTAATTCTAATAATTATTATTGATAAGCAACATGCTTTATCCTTATTACTTTGATGATGACCATGAACATTATATATGTGATTACTAAGCTACAGAATGTCAAAAACAGTTAAAATTTTTTGATTAGAAACTGATATCTGAGTTCCATATATTTTCGTTAAGCTGCATATAGATACTGTAATATTTTTCAGATATCAAGGTTGCCCCTCCTACATACAACATTTGTTTCTCTGTATTTCACATACCATAGTGAAAAGCTTCTGATCACTAAGAAGGAAGTTGTTAAGAAAGGCACTTCTAGAAAATAGTGGATATATTTATAACTTTGGACAAAAATGAATGCAAGGGCAATAATGTACTAATGACTTCTGGATTATACTATTTGACATAATTCACATAGGCAAATCCTTGACCATAATATATCATTTATAAGAAGACTGGGCCTTGTGTTTTATTCCTAACATAAAATTGGTGCTTAGCATGAGAATATGCTCCTTATATACTTGTAGAATGAATAACTGACAATTGAAAATAGTTAAGAGACTGGTAAAAGGAGAAGCTAGTGTACAGCTGGATATTAGTTTTCATTGAAGGGATCATTCAATAAGATAAACTCATGCTATTTGTGGCAATATCAATGAAGTTGAAAGGATGATGCTAAGGAAAATAAATCTGGAGATAAAAAATATATCTCAGATGGTTTCACTTATATGCAGAATACAGAATCAGGGTCAGGAAAAATGACTAAGCTTGAAAGCTGACTATACAGCAGGGGTGAGGGACTATAACAGGTGAGGAGGAGGGAGAGGGGTTGAAACAATGGAGGGAAGAGCACAAAGTTCAGTAGCCATGAATCATGGCTGTTATAGTGGTGGGAGAGCCACAGGGATGACACTTGAGGGGAGAAATCAAATACTATACAAAAATTTGGAAAGATATAAGAACATAAACAAACAAGTTAAAAAGACAAAGAAAAAATATATATCAACATTCATTAAGTCAGAAATAAAAAGAAAATTGAACCTGATAGAACTGTCAGCAGTGTTGGAATAGTAGGGTCTTAACATATAAACCAATGAATGACTGAAAAGTTGTTGCATATTTACACAATGGAATATTATACATCAATCAAAGAAGACAAACATGTCATTTGCAGCAGCATGGATGGAGTTAGAAGGAATCGTGTTAGCGGAAGTATGTCAGTAAGGAAAAGAGAAATATGGGATGTTCTCACTTAAATGAAGGATATAGGAAAAACAAACAAGCAAACAGACAAGAATTTAAAATTGTTAACAGAACTGAAGCATAGAGGAAGTGAGGGAGAGAAGGATGAAACAGAGGAGAGGAAGGGCACAAAAGATTAAGATGGTTCACTGGTGATAAGGTGATGGGAGAATCTCTGGGTAGATAATGATATAATTTTTATATGTCTATATATTTTTATATGTCTATATATATATGCAATCAATAAAAAATAAATAAAAATGAAAAAACTGAAAGAAATAAAAATATCTTTGGAAATTTATAGATTGATTAAACTCTAGGTGGAATTAAAATGTATTAATTGGAAAGCATCAATAAAGTATATGAATATTTTTGTTGCTACATTTTCTAAAAAATATCTATTCATCAAGATTTTGTCATCGGAACAGAATTAAATGAACTATTTTAGCAACTCTAATCCAGAGTACCTATATAGAAATGTTTTCCTATAGTAATAATAGTGAAATGTTCAGTTTGAAATGTTTTTTAACATTTGATTTTTTTTTTTTTTTTTTTTTGGTGAGATTAGGTCTCGCTATTTTTGCCTGTGGAACCTCAGGCTCACGTTTCCTGGGGTACCGCAGACTCAAGCAATCAACCTCAGCCTCTCAGGTACCTGGGATTACAGGCATGCGTCACCAGGCCCAGATAATTTTTTGGAACTAGGTCTTGCTATGTTGCCCCAGGCGGGGACTCGAACCGCAATCCCCAGTTCCCGCCACGGCTTCCTAGGCTGCTGTTTGCAGGCACGAGTCACCGTGCCCAGCCTAACATTTGAGATTTTTGAGGGATATTTTAAATATGTTTTATGATCAAAAATGCATTCCCCGTATTGTTTTTTTTATTATTATTATTTTAAAATTTATTTATTTATATATATTTCACATCATTTCAGTCCCTGGGGGTCACCCACCACCTCCCCTTCCCACCCGCTCCAGCTGGTCCCCATTCTCCCCTTGTGCAGTTTCATTTGGTTGACCATATATTAGTGAAACCATTTGGTTTCTGTCCCTTTCTATCTGGCTCGTTTCTGCTAGAATGATTTCTTCTAG
>PVHY01002921.1:21364-77650 GCA_004024945.1 Uropsilus gracilis | reverse complement strand
CCCCTTATTGTTATCATAATATTTTACATTGCAGCTAACGGGAAGATGGCTTTTGCTGGAGAAAGTTTGGTTTATGGTTTCTATCATCCTGAAAATAACTAAGTCATACACTGGTGCTTCCTCTGAGAGATTATGTGGTGTGTGTGTGGTGTGGTGTGTGTGTGTGTGTGTGTGTGTGTGTGTAAATGACAAGTTTTCATTAACAATCTGGGACAAATATACTACCACAGGTCCTTCCTTTCAGTTTTTGTTGTTATTATTTCTGGAAAATGTCACAATTTGAGCCATATATTTATATATAATGAATTGATAAAAAGCACAGGTTAAACTGAGCAAAAGTCTGAGGTTAGACACTGCGAATTGAAGTATTACCTATTTATACTGAGTCCACTGAAAATTATTATATCCTTTCAAATCTAGTTGTACTATCTTTAAAACACTTTCTATGAAAATTAGATTGTGTCATGGTATTATTAGTATTTCATGTAGGTAAAGCTCTTCTTTTGGTCATAATAATAGTGTCTACTTCATAATGTGTTTTGAGAGGATCAAAGGTAGATAAATTACTGAGCATACACAAGATCCAAACAAATATCCACTATTTTTATAGTTATTACTCCAGAAAACACAATTCACATACTACAAAAATATATAAAAATCACTCTGAAGACAAATACTAATACAGATTTTTCAAACAAAACATTTAAAGCTGATAATATCATACTTACTGAATCAGTTGTTGCAAGCATTCCATAAGTAAGCTTACAAAAGAACTTTTCTCTATTTTACTATATTCAACTTACCCTAATTGATATTCTGTCCCATAGTGTGAGAAAGTATGTGAGAAAGCAGCCAGCTACTATTTTATTTCCAGCTCTTGCCAGAGAACACCAATATGAATCTCACATTGGCACACAGCATGAGTATTTTATTTTGTCTGACTATTTTCTAAATGTATCAATGCCAATAACCTACTTTAATTGTCCTTTTGACATAGCAACAAAGTACATGTCTGTCTCAACAGATAAGCTCTTCCATTTTCTCTCTATTTCCTCTAGGCTTTACAAATCCTGTTGTTTTTTTAATATATTCCAAAGTCCAAAACTTTACTACAAAGATAACTTTCAAATTGCTGATCAGCAGATGATGACAAAAGCAAACTGGCATCGACCAGAATACAAGGACATATATTCTGACCCTTGTTCACTCTCCGCTTCTCTTTCTATAACTCTGGGTAAATACCCCTGCCCACCACCAAAGAGCAGGATGGTTGGTGGTCTTTTGGACTCTATTCTACTACCCTCCTCAATATGTTGACAAATTAAACTACTTTCCATTTCCTCAAACTTTGTTTCCTTCTAAACTTTGTCAAAGATTGACCAGTTTTCTGGTGTCATTCAATGTTTGACCAGTAATAACTTCTCATATTGGGTTAAACTCTATAGTGGTGAGACAGCTAAAAACTTTATATTCTAGTCCTATCCTCTAAGACATCATATCCTTCTTTAGCTATAATGAATATAAACTCATGACTTGGCAAGTATTAAAGATTTATCTATTTATTAACATTTTACACACAAGGATAAAACCCTTGAAATATTACAGCTCATTTTCAAGAATGTCCTTGGGACGGAAAGCAGATATATTCTTTTCACATTACATTTCAGACCATGTAGGTCAATGTCATAAAGCAGTCACCAGAAAAGTTGAATGAAGCTGCATTATTTGAAAGTTTTTTTCCCACATTTTTGTTACATCTACACTTACATAAGATCTGGTAGTAAATTTTGATGGTAAGATTAGGAAATCTATGGAGTGATTGCCTAGATTTTAAGATGGCATAAGAGTTTTGGAATGGACAGAATTGTATTTGGCTAATATGGGACAATATGTTTACTAAGAAATTATTATGTTGTCTATAATGATTAGCAAGTAATTGAAGAATATAGTAGAGTTGCTTGTTTTGTTTCCTTTTCTAATTCTTTGGTGTGAATTTTGCATAGGACAGAATTTTAATGGGGGTATACCTATGTATTTGGTAAGAAGTGGTATCTGTTTCTCAACTTATTTGACTTCAGATATTTCCTAGCTACCCTCATTTGGTCTTATAAGGAATGTATTTTATACGGTGTAGAACTTACAGTTGAGCAAAACTGGATTTGTGTCTAATCTATACCACCTAACAATGCTGTATTTTAGTTTTCTTATATCTTAAAAGGGTGCAGCAATAATGTAATTGCTATTGGGTATTTGTAAGGGGAGAAAAGATTGTTCATCACAAAAACTAGAACTACTGTGCTCTTACAACATAAAACTATGTGGCTACTTCATTTCTAATTATTAATTGTGCATGTCAATTTGATGAAGCTAAAGGATAACCATTATCTCTGAATGTATTTGTGAAGGTGTTTCCACAGAGGATAAGCATTTTAATTCCCAGTTTGAGTAAAGAATATCCCTCTTACCAATGCAGGTTGGCATCATGTAAACCATTGAGGTTCTGATTGGGATAAAGAGGCAGAAAAAAGTGATTTTTTTCCCTTTTGCTTTGAGCTCAGACTTTCCACCTCCTCTTGTATGTGTGCATTTGTGCAATCCTTGAGCAGTCCTCAAGAGAAAGATATGACTAAGAGAAAGAGGAAGAGAGATGAGAGCCCTCACTTCCACTGTATGCAGTGAATACATAAGAAAAGCACTAGCGAGGTATTTGGTTTAGAGATTAAGATACCTTTACACATAGTATAAAGTGTTAAGATAGAAAATTTAATAGAAAAGAATGTTTGGAGTAGACCAAAGTAATATTACCTTTAATATCAGAGCAGGGATAGTGAAGAAAAGAAGGACATGGTTGCAACACAGGGTAAGGAGTGGTCAGAGTGAACATTTTTTTTTGTTTGTTTGTATTTGTTTTTAAATGGAAACTATGAAGGCACAGAAGAAGTCAAAAGATTACTTTTTAGAATGGAAAAATGGTCTAATTAGCAATGTCAATTGCTGCTAAATGTTTAAGAAAGTCAAGACCTGAAAAATTATTGTTTTATACTAGAACATAGAAGTCATGGATGACTTTAGTGTAGTACATTTGCATGAAGTGTTGGGGGCAGAAGTCAGATTTCAATAAGATGTAAGTAAAACTATAGAGCAAAGGGAATTCAAAGAACTTTACTATAGATTTTGGAGAACAGTAACGTGGAAACAAAAAAAAATAATGGGTACATAATCTACATGGATCAGTTTAACATTTTACATTATAGAAATAAAGTCACATTATATAATCAATTGATTGTAAAATATGTCAATAAAATTAAATATATACCCTTTTTAAGTAATAGGTTATTTAAAAAAACTGAGAAATGTCTGAAGAATAAATTAATATGGATCCTTTCACTAAATATATATATATAATAATTAATTAGAGAAAAAATATATTCTTAAAGTAGTTGTAAGCACAAATATTTTAGAAGAAATAACTTTTGGAGTAAGCAATATTTATTAAATAGAACATTGAATTTGGTAAGTGAAAAATATATCAAAGTTTATTAAGAATAAAAATTTCTTGTGAAAATATACTATTTTTTAAAATGAGTATCAATACAACAAGTTATTTAGAGAATATGTACCTGATTATATATTTGCATTAATGATAGATAAGGAAATACAAAACTCAGAAATGAAAAGATGAACAACCCCTCCAAAAGATGAGTGAAGCTTTGAATGCTGTATACATGAAGATGTAAGCTACCATAAAGCACCTGAAATGATTCCCAACATCATTGGTGACTAGAGAAATATAAATTAAAGCTAAAATTATATAACTTTCACATACTAAAATGACTAACCTTGAATAGGTTGACAATAGCAAATATTGATGAAGGCATGGAATTATCAGAGCTATAATAACTTGCTGTTAAGTATATAATATCCTCAATCACTGAAACAAGATTTTGTCAATTTCTTGCAAGTATATCATATACCTATCTTTAGAGTCAGTAATTTAACACATATATTTATCCAGGTAAAATGAAAAGATTTGTATACGAATGGTCATGGCTTTATTCATAGTACTCAAATTTGAACATGTATTGCATCAGGATATGAATGATAAAAATAAAGTATATATTCAAGCAACAGGATATTAGTCATCAAAAGAATTAAAGTAAAAAGCAAAAAAATTGTTAGTAACAAAAAACTGTGCATGAATCTCAGATATATTGCTGAACTATCAATTATAGACATCTACAACTTTCTACATTTAATTTAACTGTCATGAAATTCTCTATCAAGGATACTAATTCATTGCTAAAAACAAACAAAGTGGTTATTTTAGGGGTGGTGAGAGTGAGTATTCATGAACAGGGAAGAGTAAATTTTGTGATAAGTGGAAATGTCCTATATTGTTATAAAATGTAATTTATACAGATGGGCAATTTTGATGAAATTGTAAATTTTTTCTATATACATTTTACCATAAAATTTATCTTAATAAATGTTGAACCCTAGTTATTAGGTTAGATTTGATTTAGACAGTAATAAAAGTTGGCAATTCTGAAGCTTCTTTCTATGCATTATAGGCTTGAAAGTGTGTATATATAGGTGTTTACATAGCTGCACATTAATACTTGAATAACTTTGTATACATACATTTGCATTTTATTAGCTGTATGTGCTGACTGGGTCTAAAAACAATAATACTGTAGAAGCAATGCACACATATAGTACTGGGATCTCGGTTCTAAACAATAATTTTTCACCAAAAAGAACCAGATCTTATTTTTATAGTTGATAATTACTTTGGTTTATAATGCTGTATATGATTTAGAGTTGTAGTATATATTTAATAAAATGTGTGCTACCACACAATACCTATCACCAATGCTCTGCCAGAGACCATAGTTCCTACCCAACTTTACTTCCTATTTATTCCTCACCATCCCTCCCTGGTAACCTGGATTTTATAGTCAAATCTTCAGGGCTTAAATTGCTTACGTGTTGACAGTTTCTTTCTTTTTTTTTTTTTTTTTTAAATATTCCCCAATATAATGAAATCATCTTATCTTTGCCTTAGTCCTTCTGACTTAATTTACTTACCATAATTCCCTCAGTTTCATTTTTGTTGTCTCAAATAACAAGAATTAATTTTCTATTATACTAGGTAGTATTAAATTATACCTCATCTTCTTAATCCACTCATATGTAGGTGGGAACTTCTGTTGTTTCCATGACTTCACTATTGTGAACAGAATTCCAGTGAAGCTAATATCTGTTTGAATTAGTGTTTTTGCATCCTTTGGTTAGATCCTCAGGAGTGGAATTGCTGGGAGGTATGGTTAGATCTACTTTCAATAATTTGAGAAACATCCATGTCATTTTTTTTAAGTGGCTGCACGTTGCACATATGGTGCTTTCTTTTATTTTTTTACTATACCATAGCCCAAAATTATTGTTTATGATATTTTTGACATGTGCTCTCCCACTGGTGTGAATTGTATCTCACTGTCCCTTTTATTTGCATTTTCCTAATGACTAGTGATGACGGACTTTTTTTTTCATATACCTATGATCATCTGTATATCTTTGGAGAAATGTCTACTTAGCTTTCCTGCACATGATTTTTTTGTTATTATTGATTTGATATTGTTGATTTGAATGAGTTGTTTACTTTTAATGATATTGCTGAGTATATATATATATATATATATATATATATATGATTCTTTTGATACTGAACTATCAATAAGGAAAGCAATAACTAAATATAATGTTTTTCATGGGAAATCAGTTTTACTTAAATGGCATGTCTTCTACAAATTGTGGAGAATTACTGATAAATATTTCTGGACTGCAATGCAGTCACCAAATAACTGAAACATAAAAACTCAGAATGAAATTTGATTAAACCTTTTAACTCTGGAATAATTAATTTATATCTCACTGGCCCATTTTAAATCGTTACCATTACCAATCTCTTCCTCTGTCTTACCAGCAGCAGCTCTTTGATATAAAATTCATCATCAATGATCCTTAATCTATTTACTCTGTGGAGTAAATTTTTATTTTTTCATTACTCTATCCAATGTAGTACTAAAAGAATTTTAAGCTGAAAATATATTTTAAGCAAGTCTAATTTACTTTTTCAACAGCTCAGGATTAGTGTACTGGCAGTCAGGAAAATCCTTGAGGAGCCATTTACTCTCCAGATTAGTGCACAGTACAAATTAACACTTCCCAAAATATGCCAATTAAGCCAACATATAAAAAAAGTTAGTAACTATATTAATCTCAAGTTACACTATCTTTACAAAAGAGTTGCCACTCAAAGAGAATACTTTTTCAGCTCACATAGTTATACTACAGATGACAAGTTATACCTCTTAGGTTTACTATAACTACTGTGACTACTTCTAATATTACCTGCCAACTTGCATTCACACACATTTGACAATCACACACACTCCAATGCATATGCGTATACCATGTACATTTCATTTTAAAGTACAATTTTTGTATTTACTTTTGTCATTTTTCATGGATAGGAGATCACAGGACATATAATCTATTCCTTGTTCTTGGTAAATGTGATTTTGTAAAACACATCCATGATTATTCATTTGTATATTGTCTATCACTAAAGTCACAATACTTTGTCAGAGTTGAATAGTCATCACAAAGATCATATTCTCTAACCAAAAATATTAAGATTTTCTTTTTTTAATTCTCAGGAAAAATATGTGCTTATCTTCCTTATCCTTGGCATTCTGTTCCTTTTGACTGAAATTTTATCAGTTGTCATTTTATTTTTTACCTAATGGTAGTCCTATTAACATCCCTATAGTATAAATTTGTAAGTGACAAATTCTCAGGTACTGTTAATTTGAAAAGTCTATGTTTTGCATTATAGTTGCTTGATTAGAAATTTATCTTTTTCAGCCGTTTCATGTTACTCCATTATTATCAAAATAAAATAATGTATTTTTTTACTAAAGCAACATTGGTTTGCAATATAGTATATAAGCTATTTATAAAAGGTATAAAGGGTTATAAAAGGTTGTAAAAGGTATCAAGGTTAGGGTCACTACTTTCAAGAGTCACATGGCACACCCACCACTATGACATCTATAGTCCTCACCACAGTATGCTTCCTCCCTACTTTCATACCATCTTCATCCATCCCCCCTCTGGTAGTCTCTGTGCTTAATCTATATTCAGACTTTTAGAGTTTGGTATTAGTTTGGTCTGACACTTGTTTTTATTGGTCTGAATACCACATTTAAGTGATGTCATTTGGTATTTGTCTTTGTCTTTATACCTTATTTCATTTAACATATTTCCCTCCATTTTCATTTATGTTGTCAAAAATAGCAAGAATTTCTCTTTTCATAGCTTAGCATTATTATTTCATTATGTAAATATACTACATTCTAATCCACAAATATGGTTTTTGTGCAATCAGATTGTTTCAATCATAAAGCAGGGATCTCTGATGCCACCATCTTGGTCTGCTCACCTTCTAGCCACCATTTTGTCTGCTCACTTCCAATAGTTTTTATCTCTGTTTTGCTATACATGATTTCTTTTTGCCTCTTAGTATATTTAAGTTTTTTCTCTTTATTACCAATATCAGTAATTTTTATCAAAAATTTTTGAAAAGATTCAGGTTATTTATATCCATGTTGCTTAGGGATGAGCTTAATAAATTTATTTAGAATTTTCCTTGTATTTATGAAAAACCTTTGGCCATTATTTTGTATACATGGGTATTAAATGGGAAAGATGAAAAATTATATATAATTATAAAATTTATATCTTTCTCTTACATTTATTCTCCTGCTTTACTCTCCATCCACTATTTCATATAGGTTAGATCATTTAGTTTACTTACTTTTTTCCCTACTATTATTCATTTTGATTCATTTTGACTACAAGGTATTTGCTTTTGGTTTTTTGTTTGCTTATTGCCTGCAAAGTCTAATTTACATTTAATCTTGTCTACTGATAATTTCATTTCATATGTGATATTTTTCATTTCTACAAGTTCCATATGGTCTTAACTTTATGTCTTCATTTTCTTTCCTTAATGTTTGTATTTTAATATATGAGCATAATAAGCATAATTGCAGTAGTTATTTAAGCATGTTAGTGTGTGATTTGCTAATTTCTGTCAATTCTAGATATGCTTATGTTCTATTGATAACTTTCTCCTGATTTTGGGTTACTTTCTACCTCTATTCATCTGGAAGTAAAATTATTTTATAAGCAGTATTTACTACCCACTTACTACCCTAGAAACTGAGATTATATACTTAGCTGAAAAATTATTAGACTGATGATATATCCTTTATGAAAACTCTTCAACTATATTTTCCATCTGTAGCTAATAAAACATAATAGAAATCATCAAAATTTTAATAAAAGATAAAATTTTTAAGTATTAAAATACAGTTAAAACTAGGGCCCAGATGAAAATAATTTTAAAAAATGAAAGGAAAAGATGAAAAAACTATATGTATAATATTTAATATGTGTGGGTAATTGCTTTAAATAATTAAACTAACAAACTAAATCAAAGCTGAACACCTATGGTTAATAAAAAATCTAATTTCAAAAGTTAGAAGCAGCTTCTTGAAGAAAACAAGGCTCCCAAAATGCGGGTGAAATAGTGGAGTGATATATAACAAAATCTTAAAATATTAAATAAATTATTTGAAATATTTTACTGAAAGTTAGTTTCAAAACAGGTATCAATTTGTTGTCTTTTTTTTTTTTTTTTAAAAACTATGGACCTTTCTTACTGTGTGAGATGATATCTCATTGTAGTTTTGATAGACATTTCCGTGATTATTAGTGATGTTGAATATTTTTTCATAAGCCTGTTTGCCATTTATATTTCATCTTTCAAGAAGTATCTTTTTAGGTCTCCATCCCATTTTTTGACTGGGGTTTTTGCTTTGTTTTTGTTAAGTTGTATGAGTTTCTTGTGGATCTTTGTTATCACTCCCTTATCACTTATATGGAGGGAAAGCTTTTTTTACTATTTGGTTGGGTTTCTTTATGTTTTGTTTATTGTCTCTTTTGCTGTACAGAGGTTTTTTCATTTGATGTAGTCCTAGCTGCAACAATGAATACTGGCACACATGTGGAGAGAAAGCACCAGTGGACAGTGTGTTACTGCAATGCTGGTGGGAATGCAAACTGGTCAGCCACTATGGAAAGCTGTGTGGAGGACCCTTAAACTACTGAAAGTGGAATTCCCATTCAATCCAGCAATTTCACTTCTGGGCATCTACCCAAAGATACAAAATCAATAATTCAAAAGGACACCTGTACTCAGATGTTTATTGTAGTGTTGTTTACAATAGCCAAGATGTGGAAGCACCCCAAATGCCTTCAAATAGTCAAATAGATAACATAGTGTGGTATATTTATATGCTGGAATATTATTCACCAATATAAAAGCAAATTTGATGCATTTGTGATAACATGGATGGAGATAGAAGGAATCATGTTGGTGGAAATAAGCCAGAGAGTAAAAGAAATACTACATGTGGGATATAGGAAAAACAAACAAACAAAAGGATATGTAAAATTTAAAATTAACTCAGCAGAACTGAAGTATAATATAAGGGAGGGGTGGAGGATAACACCGGGGGAGGGATGGGCACACATTATTAAGATGATGGTTCACAGGTGACAAGGTAGTATGATAACTTCAATACAATGATAATATATCTATAGACACATACACAGATACATATATACATGTGCAATCAATTAAAACAAATTGAAAAAATATTTCATAAAACTTAGTTTGTGCCAAGTAAATTTTAGGAACTTAGATATAGCAGTTAGTAGGTATGAACCATGGTTTCTGTCTTGGTAGACATAATTTCCTCCACTCACCTTCTTATTCTCTATGGAGTTGAATTTTCTCCATGTCTCTTGTATGTTTTGTCAACATTGGCTCCTGTTGATTATAAAACAGTCTTGTTTCAATCTACAATGTGAAATCCTCTGAATCCTGTGATTATGTAGACTTCTCAGTTTATTTCCTGGGAATAAAGCCAGTAAATTACTCTAATGCTTTTTCCAATAAAGACATTTAAATGTTAATATTAAATTCATTGTCTCCCTTCCAACTTTCCACAACACACACCTAACTTAGAAGTAAGGAGCTTCATGATTTCTAAAGCTGCAGGAGCAACAGTCAACTTTAGGAGAGTATCACGAATGGGAGGGAGGTGGCTCATTTACAGGCATCTTCCCAACGAATAACCCATAAAGAACCTGATTTAGAAGGAAACCAACAGTGGAACTTGAAAGTATGAATGTATTAGGAAAAAGGGAAAGAAAAAGAGAGGAACTTATATACTCACAGATGGGCAAGAACATTGCTTTATTTCCCAATTATAACTGAAGAAAACCCAGACAGCACTAGCCTGAGTCTGAATGAGCTCTGTATATAAGAACAGGAAGTGTCCAGAGAGAAAAGATAATAGTATGCTAAGAGCCAGGCCAAAAGCTTTGCCTACCAAGTTCAATCCCTATAAATATTAACTTTCATGAGGATAATAGCAGAATTATTTTATGACAAAGTGGTGAATAGTAGTCTATTTTGATTTTAGGAGAATCAGATAGGTTACCATTTGCCCCTGAACTCTGAATGGGAATGGTTGATTGGAGGTTGATTGGACTGTGACTGCTTTGCTTACAGTAGGGAAAATTGTTGGAAAATGAGAAAATTGGGGGAATTAAAACTGGGGATTTTTAGAGGGAAAGAAGTGAAAGAAAAAGATGATATCATTATACAATTGGAGATGACAGGTGAACCTCTTAGATTCAAAGATTTAGTTCAGATATCCATCTCAATATTTAGCTGCTCATATGAAGTTTAGCCAAGCACAAGGGAAATAATTTTCTTCAGAAACTGTTGACAATGTCTGAAATAGGGATCATTTTCTTACCTCTTATTAGCTTCTGCACTCTCCATTCATCTCAAGAACAAATGGTTACAACTATTGTGCTTTGTGCACTATCTTATTTTTTCATCACAGAGTTTGACCAATCAAAAATTGTATTTAAAGAAAATAGAACAGAAAAAAAAAAACAAGTTCCAACAGAAAAAAGTTTGATTCTGACTGCTGAAAAATTAATAATTTGCTCTATATATTTGCTAGACAAGTTGTAATTTGCAATCCAAGACATCAGCATTATTTGTTTGTGAGATATAAAGAATCTCAGAGTTCCTGTAAATGTAGTTCTTAAGAGTCTTTATTTTAGCAAGCTTCCATGTGCTTATTGTGCATGGTACATACCATATTGCCATTTTCTTTTGATAGTGAAATTTTGATGGCACTTTTCAAAGCTTTAGAGAGTAAAAGTCTATTTTTTAAAATTAAAATATATGATTTTGATAAGGTTACACTCATATTTAGTAACAAAATATAATCACTCATGATTTTATAAAAGAAATAAATTATCTTACTATCTTAGCCCGTAAAGGTGATCCCTTCTAACAGCATAAAATTGTCAAACAAGCTATTTTTACTACCAGATCAAAATAAAATATAATTCAATCATTTATTGAATATGGCTATATGATAATTATATGGATTACATAATTACATGAATAAAGCTAGGATATTCTAAGACTATGTGAACCTTCAAAGTATAATTTGTAATATAGGATTTGAAACTGTAAGGAGGGGATATTTTCAAATACTTAAACTCTGTTTTCCAGAGTGAACATATATTTTATTCATCATGCTTCCCCCCATCTCTTCTAATATATTTCTCTTGCTTGCATCCACTTACATAAACTATTGATACTTAACATAGACAGAAAACAGGGATTGAGGCTTGCTAGAGTTTACTATATAAAAATGGAATAACAAAAAATAACAGAAGCAAATATCAAATGTCAACAAAGCTATGATGTTTCTGACAAGCAAGATAAATGCTATTTAATATGGTAATACAAATACAGAAAAGCATGAATATTCCAAAAGGCAAGATGCATGAACATATATTTTCCAAGTATAAATATCAGTAAGCATATGAAAATATGAAAATCATATTTCTCCTGAAATGTCTCAAAGAGATACAATATCATTTTTCATATATTATTTGGAGAAGATTAAAAAAGACTAAATGGAAAGAAAATGAGAAAATTTTATTATCTTCAACTTATAATTAGTAGTAAAATGGTACATTTCTAAAGTGTAATTGGTTGAGATGTATCAAAATCCCCTTAACAGGCATATTTAAACATATTTACTTAACTTCAATTTCTGAAATTTATGCTAATGAAATGATTATGGCCTGTGAAAATTTTATAAACATGCTGTTGAGGCAGCTTTTATAATATACAATGAAGATGATCCAGATGCCCAACAATTTAGGATTTGTTGAACTGATAATAAAACCATAAAATATAAAGATGAATAGTCACTAAAATTATAAATATATTAATTTATAAGACCACCCACAGGATAGAGAAATAATGATGCTTTTTTTAAGAGTAAAACTGTTTAGTACCATTTTCTTTCATTTTTGGAAACTTTGAAATTTGGCATTTTTATAGTTCTTAAGTTTTTCTGCTCATTCATTTTTCAGTTGAAAAAAGAAAGTGGTTTTTCTTTATATGTAAAGTACACATGGGTATATGTTTTATTAATACCATGTTATTAGAATAGTTGTCAAACACAGTATTTAAGAATTAACAGCCAAGGGACAGAAGAGTTCACTTCATGATGGCATTGGGATATGTCTATGCACATTCAAGTCAAAATCCCTGAGGTTATGGTTTGATGTAAAATCACCTGTCATCAATTCTCCAAACCCTCAGAATACTGGAATACACATAATTAAAACCTCACAATCTATTAATGTCATGTCTTTTCCTGAGAAGACTTTAATCTCTCCTATTCTTCATTTATTATTTACTCTTTCACTATGTGAATACTCACAGTGAATCTATACAATTCCAGTCCCTAATCTATAAGACATCTATGACCATCAAATGGAGAATAGACAGTATCTTTAACGATGCTAGAAAAATTAAATGCCAAGAATGAAGAATGAAGTTGCTAATTCATTTCTAATTATTTGACAATTTTATGCACAAATTAAAATTCCAAATAGGTTAAAGAATAAACAATAAACTATACTGAGGAAATCCTAAGTTCTATGTTCCATGATATCTACAGTAAATAAATATTTAGTGACTGAATACTTATGGCAATGGAGTTAAAATAAAAAATAAACAATTGGAATATCAGAAGCTAAAAATATTCTTATACAGCAAAAGAAAATGCAAGGAGATAAAAATGCATCTTATTGAATGGGACATAATCTGTACACAATATAATTTATATACTATATATTCAAATATATATATACATTTATTTTTATATATTATATAAAACATATATAGATGATATGACTTTATGTTCATAAATATATGATACATACTTATGTATTTATATAATACATAATAAATAATGCATTATAATATGTAAATACTTATATATTATTTTTATATATTATAATATATATATAATATACACAATATGCATTTATATACATTTCAAATATATTTGAAAGCTGAAAAATGAAAAAAGAAAAGGGATAATTGCTCATATGGGCAGCATGTATGAATAGATAATTCACCCAAGAGGATAGCTAGAAGACCAAATGCATATCAAAAAGTGTTCATAGTTATTTCATGCAATTAAAACTACAAATTAAATCACAAATTAAAACTATAAAGGATTTACCACACACACCTAGGAAAATGGTGCATACTAAAATGATTCCCAAAGAGTGTGGGAGAGACTATGAATCCTGGGGTCTTTTCATATTTGTATTAAAGTCAGCAGATATCTCACACTTCTGAACTTTGAAGGCTCTAAGAACTTGTTTCCATGACAGAATCATAATCATATATTTGTTGTTTCTTACACAAATGTTGAGAAGTGCATGTAGACTATCTAAAATTTGTCCTATAGTCTTCCAACTTTTATTCATAAACAAACACTTACATGAAAAAGCCCTGAAAACTGTTTTTATTTCTTCAGTATGCTGCAAAGAACATAGTGGATCAGCTACAACCTGTCCAGATGACATGCATGTCCCTTAATAAACTAATTTAATCCTAACTGTATTTGCAACCATGAATACTCACCCAGAACTTTGCCATGCATATATTTTCAATAAGCAGGACCAATTTCTTTTGTGCAGTTTATTCTTTTGTGTATATTTGTACAGACTTTCAAGTCTTTGTCAAAAGTTATTTATTTTTTTCAAAACAAGCAAGGCTATTTTCAATTTCTTATTACTTCAAAGAATACATCAGAATGATTTTTTTCTTTTCAATTTTTGTTACATAAAAAGCAAGATTGAAGAATATTTTTGACAGATTCTCGGGCTGTTCAATAATAAGTTCTATGGTCGATCACACAAAGAGATTCTACATATGGGATTTTTTTTTTCCTGTGGAAGGGAATTTTTAAAAGTAGAAACAATCTTTTCTAATTTCTGTTGGCATGTAATAAGAAAGGAAATCATTATATTAAAGGAAAATAATTCTTTGAAGAACAAGTAAATAACTCTAAAACATAGTGATTGAAATATTTGTTTTCATTTAGATTTATTTATTGAAATAAAATTCTAAATAAAAGATCATATCAATCAGGAAAAATGTCATCAAACATTGTCTCTTAAGCTTAGCTAAGTGTCTTTTTATGGTAACTTTCTCACAGTAGAAAATAGAAAATAATTTGCTCTAGTCATTATTAAAGCATTTTCATGGAGAATATTTGTGTTACTTCAAAATTCACAGAGATGTTCTCCTATAACCACAGCCCTCAGTGCGCTGAATTAGTTTTCACTACTATAAACTTAGGACTGTTGATTTTTTTCACATTTACATGACCTACAAGTTTATTTTCCCTTCACACTGACAGGAAGAGAACTTATAGTCAGCTACAAGGCTCCATTTGGAACACATCACATTTTTCTGAATTTAGTTGGAAAATTGAGTCATTAAAAAATAACTCTAAGTTAATAAAGGAAAATATTTCAATAGCTACCAACCATTTGAAAAAATAATCATCACATGCATTTGTTTCTACAATTTTTTTTGCAATGGATAGCTTTTAAACTACAGAAAAAATTAACTACCTCACAAGAACTATATTAAGAAATCTAGTGTAATGATCTGAGAAGGTCTTTATGAATGGTATGACCATAAGATAGTAAAATTTTCACAGTTAATTACAAAAATATGTAATTTGTAATTCTCCCTATCTTCTTTACAATTGTGCTGTAACGGTAGGGTTTCCATTGATGGAGATATATTTTGGGTGGAATAACTGCCTATACAATTTTGTCAGGTCTCTGTGATATAAACAACAGCACTCTAACAAATAGCACTAAGTTTTACTTTTTTTGACAACAAAACATATATCTTCTAACAAGATTTTTCAACTAGGGAACTAAGTCTATGAGATTTTATTTTAATTGAAGAAGTTTTGCATTATAACATCATATATTGTAAGTGCATATCATTGAAAATCAGTATGTACGTATAATATGTTAAGGTCACTAAACATTCAATTCTATCTTGCTCCATCCCATTGTTTCCTTCTTCTGCATTGACTCCACTGCTTTTTCCTTTCCATTGTGGCTATGGTTTTGACTGCATGCTCTTTTTCAGGAAAGTCTTTGATTCTGGCTAGCAAGGCAGGAAGAACTAACGTGGCAAGTATTTCTTCTCCAGAGCCCTGGATGATAAGGTGTTTTTCCTTATAGTCAAACACATTATCCTGGGATGTTTGAATCTTAGTGGAGGAGGAAAATCCAAAAGAACTGCAAAAGAGTAGAACTGATAGCTTTAAGATGATAAGACATGGTCTGTGGGGGATTTCCATTTGATTGAAAAGGTAATGATGTGTCTACTTACTTGCACTGAAATTATACAAATCCTGAAAGATGTACACCTATGTCTTGTGTGTTAGACTATTCTTACCAAGGTGTGTAATCAAAGGGAATAAAACTTGGCCTGTATTTTAGAAGGGTTTATAAGTTTATGGTATATTGTTAATGTCTGTTTAGCAAATAACACGAACATTGGAAAAGACATATATGCAGCTACTTTTGAAAATTAACACAGTGCTCTGCCTATACCCAAGTGATCACGGCATTGTTGTTCCATACTCAAATCTATCATATTATTTTTTACTCTTGAGAATCAAAAGGAATTCTCACAATTCAGAGAATTGCATATTATAAAAAATTACATATCATAAAATTACATATTAGTTAAAAAAACACTTTAAAAATAAAACACACATTTCTGTCTTAGATATAACTAATAAACTAAACTTCAAAAAAATGTACCTTAATATAATTTTTAAAAAAGTATGTCTTTAAAACATGAACAAGAATAATCTTTAATGAAGAAACACTGGACACATAGATACAGTAAAGATTAGAAATATATATATAATGTACAATATCAGACAATATTTAACATTTTATACTAAAACAAAAAACAGTGCAATTAGGAAAAAAGGTAAGTATTATAAAATATAAGAAATGAGAAGATATTTTGATTCAGATTTTGTGCATGTTTTCTAATGGCAAGAATTTTCCTTCACAAGTAATATCAAAGTATAGGGTTGGAAAACAATCCTAAAATGAATGAGATTAAAATGAAAGTTTTATCCATCATACTTACATCAGACAAAATGGATTTCCAGCTAAAACTATAAAAAGAGATAGGAGAGAATTCTATCTCATAATTAAGGGAAAAAATAAACCAGGAAGACATAACACTTATCAATATATATTAACCAAACAAAAGAGAACAAAAATATATTTGGCAACTACTATCAATTCTAAAAATAAAAGTTGGAAAAAACACAGAGCAGAGGATGTAAAAACATCATTTTTACCCATGAAGTGATCAACCAGACAGAAACTAGATAAACAATACCCTTAAACAAAATAAAATAAACACCACACGAGCCTTTATATAGTGACTACATCATGTACTTGAAAGCTTGAATATATTTTCTGAAATGTGTGTGACATGTTTGAAGGTTGACCATATATTGGGTCTCAACCGAACTACGAGCAAATTCAAAAATCAAAAACTTGCCAAATATCTCTTAAGATAAGGGAAATCAACTTAAAGTCAGGAAAGTAACTAGAAATCAAACAGAAAAAGAAGACAGGGAAACATCTAATACATGGAAATTAAACAAAACTGAAATAATACTGGGTTAATGAAAAAAATCAGAGGAAAATTAAATTATTATCTTAAACCAAATTAGAAAGAGGAAAACAAAACTCAAAGTTAAGTTAGCTTAAAGAAAATACCTTAAATTTAACATTTTAAAAAAAGTACAATTTAACCAAAATAAAGCTGTATTGGTTATATTAATTTGAGACAAAGTAGACTTCAAGCAACAAAGATCATAGATATCATGAGATATTACATAATAATAAAACTCTTAATACCCTGGAGATAAGAAAATCTCTAGCGCATATGTACTATCAAAATTTAAGAAACTGTGAGGCAAAAAATGATAAAATTATAAAGAGAAATGACAATCCATACTATAGTTAGACTCTTTATCACCTTTCCATTAGTGATTGGTAGATTAGGAAGCAGACAATTAGTAAAGATGTAGTTTACATGAAAAGCTCTGTCAATCTATTCAATATAATTAAAATTTATAGAACATTCTATTTAACCAAAACAAAGTTGTTCTCAAATGAATATAGGGGCATGTAGTAAGACAGACCGCTTTTTGATCCATCAAAACATAGTGTATTAAATTTGAAATAGAATTCATACAATTATGCTGTCAAATCACAATGCAATTAAGCCATTAATCAATAGAAAAGACAATTTAAAACTCCTCAAATATTGAAGATTAAATACATTTATGAATAAAATATAGGTAATAGAATGCTCAAGAGAAAATAAACCATATTTTTAACTAAATGAAACCATCAACTTGTCAAGATTTGTGGAATGTAACCTGCAAAGTTTAAAAGGAATTATTATTTTAAGTATATATATTAGAAGAGAAGAAATATCTAAAATTGCAATTATCTATCTTAGAAAAATTGAAAGCAAGAAGCAACTTGAATATACAACTGTGAGAAAAATAATTTAAAAGTACAGCAGAAATTGTTATTAAACTCAGGAGAACAATAGTGAAAACAGCAACACCAAAAATTATGTTATGAGGTGATTGATAAAATGATACATTTCTAGGTACTTTAACCAAGAAAAAAGGATTACATACTTAGACGCAATAAGACACAAACTACCAATTTCAGAAACGAGGCTCATGATATGGACACTGAAAGATTAGTGAAGGTATACTACTAAAAGCTTATATGCTAAACATTTTGATAACACAAATGTAATTGATCAATTCCTCATAGATCAAAACTTCAAAATTCTCACAGGAGAAACACATGATCAAAATAAGACTACAAATATTAACAAAATTTCATTTGTTAATATTTCCTTTCAAAAAAGGAAATCCAATCTATGGTTTATTTGAAACTTCTACCAAACATTTAAATATTAAATAATTTAAATATTAAATAAAATTCTCCAGAAGCAATTTCAGAAAATAGCAGAGGAACTATGTCTTTATCCATTCTGTGTTACTAGAATTACTGTGACTACAAAAATCAGATAAAGATATTACAAGACTAGAAAACCACATCTGGAACTCTCTCGTGAACACAGTTACAATTCTGAAAATAATACTGGCAAGTTGAAACCAATAATACCAAAAATATTCATGTAAGAACCAGGTGATATTTGTTGCTGGTAGACAAAGCTGGTTAAACATTCAAATATTGACTGATGTATTTCTCACATGGACATGCTAAAGAAGAAAAAAATTCATTGAATGATTTGATGCATAAAAATGACAAAAATCAAATACTCATTTGTGCAAACTATGAAAATGAGAAAAGCCTGCAAACGTGTAAAACAATCTATAACAATCCTTTATTTACCATAACACTCTAGTGGAAAAATGAATACTCTCATTGTATAATTCAGAAAAAGTCAAAGACACTCCTGCTGTCCTCTCATATGATAGTTTATATTATATCTTAGTGCAATCAGAGGAAAAGTAAATAACTAAAATGCTAAAAAGAAAAAAAATCTCTTTGTTCATAGATGACATCACTATTTAAGAAATCTCAAATAATTTACACACACACCCATACAAACACAAAAATTCCAAACAAAAACAACAAAAAATAATTTTTGAACTAATAAGAGATTAGTTCAAGTTTAGTTTAGACTTCATGATGCAAGTATAGTAGAGAAATTTAATTGTCTTCCTATACACAATTAGAATATGACATTTTAAAAACAGTATTATTCTCTTATTAATCCCCCCAAATGAAATATTGAAAACTAAGACAAACAGCAGAGAGAGTCTCTATATTTGGTTAAAATACAGAACTTTAACTAATAGATGAAAGATCTAATTAATGGGAGATATATTGTGTTCAAAAATTGAAAGAATAAATACAACTAAATGCAATTCTTTCTCAATTTGATCTATAGGTTCAACATAATACCTTTAAGATGCCTAGTAATTCTTTGTAGATATTGACAAGTTAAAGTTTATGCACAAAGGTAAAAAATCTAGAATGCTGAAAGAGAATGAATTTGGAGGACTGACAATACATTATTTCAAGTTTACTATATAAAACAATAGTAATCTAGATGGCATTGTCTATATTGGAGGAAAGAATAGATACCTAGACCAACAAAATAAAATACAGAGCTTAGGTATAGACTGCCCCTAGAATATTGTCTGAGGCATCCAGGAGAGTAGGGAAAGTAGATGAAAACAGGATGTGAGGAGGAGCACAATGAACTATGAAGGAGGATTAGGGGCACTGTGGTGGTGGGAGAGTACCTATGGGGAGATATCCTGTATTGCCAAAAGATTAGCCAAGATATAAAGCAATGATACATCATTAACAATTTGAATAGATAAACTGAAATAGTAAATATAGTCAACTGATCTTTAAAAAAGGAGAAAAAATGTAAAAGTGATAACTTTTTAACACATGATACTGGGACTATTGAACACTGATATGCATGGAGTAAACTGAAGCAAAAGTCTCAATCTTTCTTAAGTATCAACCCAAACTGGAGTAACATCTTAAATATAATGTATCAAATATAAAACATCTACAAAACACAAGGAAACATTAGGTCACTTTGGGTTTGGACAGAGATATTTTAGGTATTTTTAGATAAAATATTAAAAGTCAGAAAAATTTAAAAAATGCACACTCTGAGGTTTTATATTGAAAATACATGTGTGAAAGACACTTTCAAGCTAGTGAAAAGGCAAACCAAAGACTGAGGAAAGTATTACAAAGCATATATCTGATGAAGGATTTGAATCTAAAATATACAAAGAACTTTAAAAACTAAAGAATACTAATGCAACCTAATTAAAAATAAATAGGCAAAAGATCTGAAGATCTTCAATAAGAAGGTGGGAGAAAAAATAGAATTGGAAAAATAATTGTGAAAAATTTCTAACACCATTTATTAGGAGTTAGAAATTAAAATAAAAATTTATCATCTCACTAGTTTATTTAAACATATGAAATTAGGAAAAATAAGAATCAAATGATTTTAAGGTTTGGAGTAAATAGAATTTCACTCATGTTTAGTGTTAATGACAATATGCGTAATCACGTTGGAAGACAGGTTAACAGATTTTTAGAAAGCTAAACATATTCTTAGTCTAAGATTCAGTCATTGACTTCTAGATATCTCTTTAACCGATTTTTTAACTGTTTTCATCACAAGACTTACAAATAGATGTCAATAGAGAATTTTTATCATAACTATAATGAACTGAAGCAACCAAGATGTATCTTATAGTAGATATCTGATGGAGAGAATCCTAATGCTACCACAATTAAAAAAAATAGTAGATTAATAATGAATAAACACATAAATAAATAAATAGATAAGTAAATAAATACATAAATAAATGGAAAAAGAAAATATGGCACATTCATGCAAATAAATATTACTAGGTGTTTTAAACAAGAGCTATCAAACCATGAAACAAGCATGAACCATAAATTCATATCATAAAAAGAAGCCTGTCTGAAAAGGCTAATACTGTACTATTCAAATTATGATACATTATTATTCCTTTCCAGTTATGAAAAGGTAAAACTTAATAGACAAAGAAATCAGTAGTTGACAAATATTTCGAGGAAATGGAGGATGTCTGAATCCATGAAATACAGGAGACTTTTAAGAAAACTAAAATGTCCAGTATGATACTATAATCGTTTATATATAACACATTATTCAAATTACTTTGAACCCATAGATGTCTGAGAGAATAATAACAATATTAATTAAATATAAATTTAAAATACAATCATGGAGGGAAGGAGGTATCCCAGGATGAATGCAAATGTGATGAAACAATCTGTCCGGATTATAAGACTATGATACAACCTCATTGAAACACAGAGTTACAGAATTAAACACATATATTTGAAAATAATAAAATCAATAGTAGTATCACACATCTCAAAAAATAAAATATAGTATGCCAAACTCAAATAAGTAGAAACAAGTGAAATTTGGATGTATGGTAAGTGAAACATGTAGGCATGTTGACTTGTCAAGATCTAAAACTATATTCCTAGAATAATTCAATTGTGTAAGTGAAAGACAAGTCAATATAATTTTAAAAAGTAAGCTAATTTGGAAAACAGAAAAAGGAATATTAATAAAACTAAGGAACATTTAATGATGTCTAAAGAAAAATATTGATAAGGAGGTAAAGAGGAGTGAGTAAAAAAGAAGAGAGACTGTAAACCGTACGTATCTTTTATATGGGATATACTGGGATAATATAAGAGGCGTAGAAAAAGGAAAGGGACCAACACTACAATTCCCATCATATTAAAATAACATTAAGGACAATTGGGCTTGTATTGCTACTCAGGTGTACACAAGGGTTATCACATTAAGAGAGTTACATGGCTTGGAGTGAGATTAAAGCAACCCTTGGCCCTCAGAGATGAATAGAGTCTGCCCAAGAGAGACAAAGAGAAAATTCAGTCTTCATTGAAAAGGAGATGGGTAAGAAAAGCTCCTGGGAAATGTGAATGATATCACTGTTGGTCTGTTAACATATCTAAGGGTTCTGGTGAGGGAGGGGGCAGAAATTAGTGGCACACACCCTTGAATGTGTGGACATTTTAGTTTAAAATCTTAAAATAAAGATATGTAATTCACCAGTTTAGTTAGAAGATTCATGTTTGATTTTAAAAGTTTAGAAAGAAATTTAATGAAAAGGATTCATGATAAAAGTTAAGCAAAATTAGGAGTAAAATTTCCATTGTCATTAGCAGTGTTTTCAGAATGGTCATCAATGACTTTGCTCCTTGAATACACTCCTTTTTAAAAAAGGATGGAACCTGTGGATTTGTGAAATGTCACTGCAGTGACTCCAATTATTTGGTAAAAGGATTGGGCTTAATCTCATATAATCACAACTCTGGTAGCAGAAGGGTAAGTTAGGCCTGTCAAAAGCCTCCTTGCTAGAGTTGTGATTGGAATTGATGAGGTGAAGTGTGTTCCTCTCCCCGCCCCCAGTCTCCAAATAAGAACCCTCTTGACCCCTTTGATTTTGACCTTATGAACCCTAAGCAGAGAATGTAGCGGAAGCCTATTGAACTTTTTATTCACATAACTGTGAGTTTATAAATGGGGGTGTTTTTATGCACTTTATCTGTAGCAATTTTTAAAGCATCAATAGAAAACAAATACCTCTAGTCTAATAAATTGTACTCTCAAGCAAACAAAAAACACTATAGCATAGACTATAAGTAAATATAAAATAACTTTGATTTTATGTTAGGACCTAGAAAAAAATGCCTATTATGACCATTTGTAGTGAATATTATTACCACTGCAATTAGGAAAATTAAGAATCAAGAATACAAAATAATCAAATGTCATTTTCCTTTCTTTTTTATTTTAAATAATTTATTTATATATAAATTTCACATCTTTGTAATGTCTGGGGTTCACCCCCCTCCCTGACCATTCCCAACCCATCCCCCCCCAGTTGTGTACTTTAATTTGGTTGTTGGCTTGTTTTGATTTTTATTCATGGCTTTTTGTTTATCTTTCCCATGTCCCATATAATAGTGAAACCATTTGGTTTCTGTTTTTTTTCTTTTTGACTTGTTTCTATTAATATGAATTCTTCTAAGTCCATCCATGTTATCATAAAATCTTATAATTTGTCATTTTTAATTGATGAGTAATATTCCACTGTGTATATATACCACATATTTTTCATCTAGTCATCTGTTTTCAGACATTTCAGTTGCTTCCATGTCCTTGCAATTATAAATAGTGCTGCAATAAACATACGAGCACAGGTGTCCCTTTGTACAAGAATTGAGGTCTTCCTTAGGTAGATTCCCAAGAGAGAGCAATTGCTGGGTCAAATCATATGGAAAGACATTCCCTGCTCATGGATTGTAAGAATGGCCATCCTTCCAAAACCAATCTACAGATTCAATACAATTCCTATAACAATTCCAATGACATTCTTTAAAGAGATACAAAAAAATTACAGAAGTTCATATAGAATAACAAAAGACCTCAAATATCAAAAAGCCTCCTGGCCAAAAAAAGAGAATGGAGGGCAAACTATCCCAGACCTCAAGTTATACTACAAAGCCATAATAATTAAAACAGCGTGATACTGGTACAACAACAGACAAAAAGACCAATGGTACAGAACTGAGTGTGGTATGTGTGGTATAAAACCACACATACATAGTCAACTAATCTTTGACAAGGGGGGGTGACTTACCTTGGAACAAAGATAGCCTCTTCAATAAATTGTGCTGGGAAAATTGGACTAAGTCCTGCATAAAAAATGGACCAAGACAACATCCTCACACCTTGTACAAATGTCATTTTTTCATAGATAGTATAATACAGAACATAGACTCAGTTATTGAAGAGAATAGATGTTCTTAGCATGCTTACTGAATTCAGGCTTTTAATTCAACAAAATTAAATTTTTATATACTAACAACAAAGAATTAGAAAATGGAGAAGCATACCATTTATAATATCATTTCAATTATCAAATATTTACTACCTTCAAGGAGGAAGCTACTTAATAAAATGTCTCTTCTCAAAGAATGACATTAGTGATATTTCAGATTATCTCCTTAGGTTTGAATTTACAAATTTAAATCATCCAAAATTCCAAGTAATTCTGCTATTTCTATGCTAATTTTAAAGTAGACCCAGCAGTTTCTAACATGTAGGTCTTCACTGAAGTGTCTTTTCTTAATATTTAAAATATTTGAATTTCTATTTCACATTTGTGCTGTTTCTGGTATTTCTATATTCGAAAGAACATAGGTAAACCTGCACAAGGCTTTGGGAATAGACATTTTTTTAAGCCAGTGCCTTCTGTTGTGCATTGTCTACACCACTGTTCCTTGACTGTGCCTATCATTTAGAGTCACAGGGAAAACTTGTAAACTAGGATAAAACTCTAAACATAAGTGTACTAACTTCACCAAGCAAAAGGCACAAAGATATTGGTTGAGCCATGAAACAAAAATCAACTTCCTATTGCTACCAGGAGACCTGTCTGTGCTCTAAATACAAATATAAGTCAAAGTGCATGGTTAGAAAACAATCCCATGAACAAATGGGAGCCAAGGATCAGCCATATTTATTTCAGATAAAATAAACTTCCAATTTTAAAAGGAATTATGACATTATATAATGATGACGGAATTAATACATCATGAAGACAACACTTATCAATACATATGCACCAAATGATGGAGTACCAATATGTATGACAACTATTAACAACCCTAAAAGGTTACCTTGGCTGCAACAAAATATTAGCAGGGGGCTTCAACATACCATGTGGACAGATAAACCAAACAGAAAATCAACAAGGAAACGACAACCTTAAATGAGTTGTTAAACTAGACAGATAGACTAGACAGTTGCAAGACACTACACCCAAAAATGCTGAGTACACATTTTTTTCAATGGAACACTCTGCAAAATATACCTATGTTGGGTCACAAAATAAGCATCGATAGATTGATGAAGAATTAAAATCACAGCAAGCACTGTCTCTTATCACAGAGATATCAAATTGAGAATCAATCACAGTAATAAAGCAGGAAAAATACCTAATACGTGGAAACGGGACAACCCACTACTGAATGACTAATGGGTTAACGAGGAAATCAAAGAAGAAATTAAAATTATCTGGAGAAACCATGAAAATGAAAATACAACCTACGAGAACTCCAGTCAGTTGAATAACTCAGCATTTTCAATACAAAAACTATAGGTAAATTAGCACTAAAATCTTCTTGGATTTAACTTAAAAATATCTTCAAAGATGTAGACCTGCTACAAACTACTGCATAGCAACAAGAATTTAAGCTTTTGATCCTTAAACTCTACTTCTTTATCAAATATTAGTTTTAAACCCATGGTCAGTTCTTTAATTTTTTTTTTTTTTCTTAACTGAGATGGAATTACTACTGTATCCCTAGAAGGACTAGACTGATTTTCTTTTCTTTTTTTTGAAACTATGATAGAAATAGTGGAAGCAGATGCATACTCTTTGATTTTGGTTGATTTCCAAGAATATGACAGATCTGTGACCTCTTTTATAGATGCTTCTTCCCCAAAGGAGGGTGGAGTGTGGAAAGACTGATCAGGTATTTTAATCTAATAATGCAAGTCACTCCACATGGAAGACACATAGGAGTGGGGAAATGTCATTTGCTCCCCCCACCCCACCTCCAAAATAAAGAAGACAAAACATAACAAGCCAAGTAACAACAAGAAGTTTCCAAGGAATTTAGCTGAGCATACCGATTGATTTAATTGCTAGCTTGAACTTTTATTTTCAGAGCAGTTTTGAAAAAAAGGAAATTCAATTAAAAAAATCTGAGATTGATTTGCATCAGGTCAGGAAAAGCCACTGTTGTGAAAATTTTGGCTTATTTCTTATTTTGTAGTAAGTTAAAAGGTGCTTCTCTCATAGTTCTAAAGACTAGTTTGAATCTGAGGGCAGAACTTGGTGAACCTGACAACAGCAACAAAAATATTTTCAGGATAGAATTTTATAGATGAGAACATATAATGAAGAATTGCTAGAAAAATTGATATAATTCTTCACATATATTATTATCTGAGGATTTTGTGCACTGATATATTTCATACCTTGAAAAAAACGAGGGAGCTTTCTTTGAACTCAGTTACCTGTTTCTCTCAATACACCAACGTTTGAGAGATTTTACTTTCTATCTCTTGTGGGTGCTGAGGAGCACAGGGCTTTCCTTATTACTCATTACATTTAGCTACTGTAAGCAATATGAATTTATTCAAGGTTTTATTGCTTTATGTTTTAATTAAGTTGAACAGGAAAAGAAAAAAGATGACATACAGGAGAAATACAAAAACTTAAAAGGTAAGATTGGTCATGTAGACTGTGTATTTGCACTCAAGTAGAGAAGATGGATCAGAATGAAATTATGAATACAAGCACATCACAGGGAATTGTAATCAATATGAAAGCAAAAATGATGCTACTGATATAAGAGAAAATGGAATTCAAGGACAGCATCATTAAACAGGTCAAAGCTCTTTATTATACACTGATAAAAGCTGCAATCTAAGAATAATCTAGAGTTATAAAACTTTATGCACCAAACAATGCAAAAGACAAATCTATAAACTCTGGAGAACACAGGGAGGACTATAAAATTTTGATTTATGATGAGTGATAATATATGCCTTTTCTGGAATTTGTTAGTTCAAACTGACAAAAAGGAGTTAGATAAATACCATAATCAATATTTTAATTTAGTAAATTTGCAAATATATTTATGTTTTAGAAAGAATATTTGCTTTCATTTTTGTAACACTTCAAAATTTTGTTCTTGCCTAAAAAATCATATAAACCAAAGGATATTATTTTATAAAAGTTTATAGAGTATATTTGAAAATAAATGAAATAATGTTTTTTTCTAAAATAAATTGATATTGATAATAAGTTGAAAATAATTTTTAAAAATGCAAATAAATAGGTATTTAAAGTTATTTTTTTCCATTTTAATATCCCAGATCTTATTTAGCTATTTCAAGATATAGAAAAATATAAAAACAGTATATTTATGTTAGAATTCCTGGGTAATATTTATATCAAAATTTGACAAACTGTACAAAATTCTTAATAGATATAAAGCAAATTCTCTTTATAAAACAAATTTCAGATATGTATTAATAAAGTAACTTACATGATTAAATACCAAGGTGTAAAGATAGCACACCATTATTTAAAATATTAGAACAGCTGGTAATAACATTCATGGAAAATGATAAAACATTATGAAACCAATGGGCAACCACACAAAAAGGTCAGAAAATAATTAAATATTGTTAGATCTAAAAAGAAGTATTTTAGAAGTTCTGAAAGGTAAAAAATATAGTACTTAAAGGAAAAAAGTCATTAGTAGATAAAGATTTTATCTTTATCTACTTTAAATTTGGATGTATAAAATAAAAATCACTGAATAATATCCTGGCATAAATGGCATGCTAAATGAAAGAAGACAAATATAGACACCTTTCTGTTACATATATGGGCATAAATTTCAAGTGTTTCAGACTTTAAAATTTAGGTTAAAATATCTAAGAAATTAAAAAAATGAATTTTGAAGTAAACTTGACAATTGTATAGAGTTTTCTGGTATGAAAAGTTTTAAGATTAAATTTGAATACTCTTCTACTATGAAGAGCTTTAAGACTGCAAACACATAAACTGTAAGGAAAGTATATATAAATGCGTGTATATATGCAAATATGTGTATATATGAAAATGTTCCATATTAAAAACTACATAAAGTCAAAATGCAAGGAAACTATTCCTAGCATTAATATACAAATAGATTCTACAGACTGATAAGTAGGAAGGAAATATAGCAAAGAGTGAGTGACAGATCTGAATAGTAAAAAAAAGAAAGCCATATATATGGACAATAAAAATATCTGACAGTTGGAACAAGGCAAATTTTAGCTACAATGGGAATATTTCTTTCATGTACAGATTAAGTATGAATAACTTAATAGTGTATATTAAGCATGATATATAGTATGAGGTTTATGGTTTATAGTATATAGTGTATAGTTTAATAGGTTGCTGAAAAAATCATGTATATTTAAATCATAATTAGACAAGAATGTAATTTAGGAATGTCCATATGGCTTGAAATCCATTTAAACCTAATACTTCTACATTTTTTAATCTATTCTATAGTAATAAAATTACAAATATGCGTGGACTTAGTACTATCTCTAGTGAAAATATATTGAAACAAGTTTAAAATGTCCTCATGGAGGGGAATGATATGCCGGTACAACTCAGCAAGATTGGGGAGATGAGCGAAAACAGTGGCTCTGAAGATATAGATTTGAGCATTTACTGCTAAGTGCTCTGCAAAGTTGATAACAGAATAAGAATTGTTAACTAGTGGAATATCCAGTCTGTGCCTGACAAAGAAGCTCTCAACACTTACAGTAGAAATGCAGCTCTAACATAAAGGGTACTTGAAGACCTATTTGTGAAAGCAGCATAGAACTCCATAGGTGATTGAACTCTCATCTCAGTGGGTCCATTTGGTTGGTATCAAAGATTTAATATAGAAAACTTTGAATCCTGAAGACAAGACTGGAGATACCCAGGGGACTAAAACTAAATATGCTGACTCTATTGTCTCCTAGCTTCACAGGCCTGCAAAGTGGCCCACTTTCTCAGAACTAGGGCACTCCTGGCCAGATTAAACATGCTGCAAACCCCTCTTCCCCACAAAATAACAAGAATAGGGAGAAACTTCACACCTTCTTTCCCAGCTGAATAGGATTAAATCCCAGCATTGCCCAGTGGGTGACATGCTGGCACTAGTAAAGGAGAGAAGAGGTAAATGGTCAAAATAATCATAGGTAGTAGAGGCATGTGCCAACAGGAACTAGGATGGTCATCCGGGACTGCATATTGAGAGTGCTTGATCATGGACCTGGACTGTTGGGTTGGATAACAAAAGTTCATGGACTTAGAGACATTGTATTTGGCAAGAGATTTAATACCCTAGCAAGAGTCTGGAAGGTGAGCTTTAAATTCATTGCTGGGTAGCTCTTAGAAAACTGAAATAAGTAATCACTTACTCTCAGTGAACTATAAAAGTCTAAACTTCCTTAGCAAAACAGAAGAATCCTGTAAAGCCTGCATTAAGGGGGATTACTGTTAAGTCTAGGAAGATATGCAAGCTGAGGACAGAAGGCAATCCAGGAAAGTGCGCTCCATGAAAGCATTCATCAGGATTGTGATAATCAGGTAACCATACCACTAAAAAAGTCAGTGGTGACTTTTCTCTGCAAGCCAGGCATGATGTAGTATATGAGGATATTCAAAAAAATCTGAGCGCTTTGATATATAAGGAAAGCAAGGATAGTGAAAAAGTAATAGAAACCCAAGAGCAGGGAGTAGTCACCAGAAGCCAGGAATCTGAAATGACCGTAATAGGGAAAAGTGGGAGGAAAAATCAAGAGGGTTTGACCTGTAGGAAGTTGTAGAGATAAGAGGACATTGTAGACTTAGAGGTAAGGTGGATAGACAGATAATAATATGTTAATTTGAGGCTTAGCATCTATAATGCCAAAAATAAATGAAAATATTGAATCAAGAAATTGGTAATGATCAATCCAAGAAAAAAGTCAGTTTCTGCTTACTAGGAAGACCTGAGTCAATTTTATTTTATTTTAATAATTTATTTATATATACATTTCACATCTCTGTGATCTCTGGGGTTCACCCCCCTCCCTGACCATTCTTGTCCCCACCTCCCCAAGTTGTGTACTTTAATTTGGTTGTTGGCTTGTTTTGACTTTTCTTCATGGATTTTTATCTTTCCCATGTCCCATATTATAGTGAAACCATTTGGTTTCTGTTTTTTGTTTTTTTTTTTTTTCTTTTTGACTTGTTTCTGCTAATAACATACATAAGAAAAAAACATGGGAAAAACCCTTTAGGAAGTACAATTCAGAAACCCCTTTCTGGAAAAATCTACTGATGGCAAAAAATTGAAGGAAAAAATAAACAGATGGGACTACATCAAACTAAAAAACTTCTGTACGGCGAAAGAGACAACAGAAAATAACTAAAAGAAGCCCAACTGAATGGGAAAATATTTTGCCCTCCACAAGAGTGATAAGGATTTAATAATGAAGATTCACTGAGCCAATTTTAGTTCTAGAATATATTTATTGAAGGGATCATTGTTTCTCTATAAAGAGAGATGCAAAGAAGAAGAAATATGACAAATATATTGTCAAGTTCTATCCAATTCTTCCAAAAGAAGCTAAAATCATTTCTCAGGGTTACTGTTCATTGGGAACACAATAACTGGACATTTTGAGGATTTTGGACAGGTGTTCTAAGTTGATGTTGCTATTTGAAGACCCAAAAACCTCATCATGGTTGTCTTATCAGAATGGGAAAGGTATTTAGAAACCAGACAATAATGGAATCCTTGCTGAGTCAGGTTCCAATGTCCCACCTGTCACAGTTAAACTGGATGATCAATTTCCCATTCACTAGTGAAGAGTCCAACCCTAAATTGTTGTTCTATAGAATAGGAGCTAATATAGTGGTAAATGTCAAATGGGAGTTTCTGAATCTGCTCTACTCTCAAGTAATAAATTAAAACCATACCATGTCCCTAGAGAGATGATGATGGAATTAGTGCTACCATTAAAGACTTAGTGATATATAGGGATGGTTAAATGTTACACCTTTTAAATTCTGGCTTCTGCAAAAAAATGGAGGGATCTGGAGAATATCTACAAACCATACTGCCCATGGAGGCATTCAGCAGTCCAATTATACATAACTGGAGGAAGCTGAGAATATCTCAAACCTATGGAATGCAGTCAGTCCATTTCATTCTATTTGTAAGTTTGTATTCACATGGCAAGACAAAATATTCCTTAAAATTAAACCTTATCATGGTTATGATAACTTTCTTTCCTTGTACCATTATATACAGTAGTGGTATTGGAACCATCTTCTCATCCCACAGAACAACACTGGGATCCACTAAGAACATCACACTGATGAACACGACCAGAAAGATGTGACTGTCATGTTGAAGACAATAGTAAGGCATGCGTTAGAGGGTTTGACAAAAATCCCACAAAACTATCTGAATGGCCAATTCAGATCAACGAAGTCTGCATTATCCTCTCAATTACAACAAATGACTGCATCTTGCATGTCCTCTCCCCACCACTAAGAAAACAGAACATTGTTGGTAAGCCACATGAGTTTCTTTAGACAATACTTTGCCCACATACATATTCCAGGTGCCGTGGAGGACTTCCAATTTCAAGTTGAGTTTGGAACAGCAGAGGAAATACAGTAGATCCAGGCTAGTGCTAGTAGGAGGTCATGCAGTAGTGTACAGTTTATAGTAAGCTCCAAAGAGAGCACTGTGGTCTTCTTTCCTGGGAACTGGAAGGTCCTGCCACTAGCAGGAGAGGTTTATATGTCTTGACAAAGATAGGCCTGTGACCCAGTCCTAGTAGAGATGAAATTCTTAGCCACTGGGCACCGAGATACCATGCATCTAGCACCACTCCATTTGGGATTGGACAAGCCAAATTTTAGCTTGAACAGGCCTTATATCCTGTTGCATGGGTATTTTATATTTTTCCCTTTGCCTGTAATTTTAAAATTATCGTAATGATAATTATTATTTTAAACATACTTGCTTATATTTTCACAATATAGAATTTCTCTGCCCAGGAATGGTTACCATAATTTTCTCATCATTGAAGTGCCCAACCTTCAACAGTCCTTCCCCTCCTCTTCTCTATTCTTTCCCTTTTCCTCCCCTAGTTTGCTTTATGTGTCAGTCTGACAGTTTATTCTTGTGCGTGTAATCTCATCTCATCTCAGAGAACATCATGCTGCAATAACATACCCACTTCATTTCCTCAGAAATGTCTGAGAAATTATCACACCCCAGGATGCAGCTCTCCAGAACATAAACTTCATGAAGAGGTGTCTCTGTGGCTGTTTGTTTACCTTTTTCTGTTACAGTGACTAGCTTCTATCAGCTCTCAATGGATTGAGTGAGTGAAGGTATCATATGGGACAATAAAATGAGTAGGATATTGGTCTCATATTCACACCTACTTTATGACAGAGCAGCAGATTATTGAAGTGTGAGGAAATAAGGAACACAGAGGTAAACAGAACTAGAAATGCATACCTAGAAACATTCAGGTTTTAATATTTTAATAACACTTGGAAGTACAATTGAAGCAAATCTAGCAGTTAAATCTCACAGACTACTGGTTTTGATCTCTAAGTAACATAATGTAAAAAGTGATACCTCATGGAATAAAGTGCAAGGTGATGAGATACTCAGAGTGAATAAGGGCAGTTGATAAGATGCAGGGCATAATTATGTAACATTTTACTGACAAGCTTAGAGCCACGTTATGACCATAGGTATAATGTGTGCCTAAACCTCAGGAATTTTAGTTAATAAGTAAAAAACATAAGCCTAACCAGCTGCACAAAGATAATTACAGTATTTCTCTGACTTAAAGGAAAGGCAAAACAGCATAGATTTAAATGATTATATCAAGGCAGGAATTAAAAAAACTGCATCCTTTATATTATGAATAAAAACATTGTTCTCATTGAGTCACAGCAGCCTGAATCTGGGGATAAAGAAAAAAAATTTCCAAATTTTAAAATTTATTATTTGATTTAAAATTATCATTTTCTTTGAAATTTGTAGAGCACTATCCAAAATGGGAATTTTTGAAACATCTCAGGAACTAGAAACATTATTTTGGCACATCTGCCACTAAGAACATCTTCTTAGAGTCAGAGTTTTGTGATGTCCACCTGCAGGATAAGCTGGCAGTGCTTTGACAACTGTAATCTGAAATGTAAGTTTTTTTTTTTACAAAAATGTATTCAATGTGCTGTAAAGGGTTAGCTGCATAGAAGTTCAATTTGCTCTAAAATACCTCCTAAAAGAAGTGATTCAGTCTCAATATCAACTTGCTACCACAACATCTCTGTGTATATGTATGTATACATGTATACATCGATGATAAATAGATAAGACAAACAGATTAAGGGGAAAGTAAAAAATACTTTTTTAAAGCTATTTTTTGTTAAAAAGTCGTTATTTTAAACAAAGAAATTCAGCTGATTTAATAGTATTTGAAAAGTCTTACTTTTTAATCAATTGAGAGTTTTACCATTCGTATCTGGAATACAAACTAAGGTAGGGAAAAGAAAAAATAAAAAGATGCCTGCAGGGTGCTTCATTTGAAGCCAGAGGAACAAAACTCAGTTGACTATGAAGAGAAAAATAAATGTTAAAAGGTTCGTATGAATCCAGCAGTAAATGAAGACACGTATTTTCACAAATGCCTCCAAAATACGGCATGAAAAAGAAACACCTTTTTGTACTCTAAAATGTATGACAAATCTTGCTTAAATTCACCATGAGTGCATGTCAATTTGAGAGAGGGATTGTAAATTTACATGCCATATATGTGCTCCTTTGCAAGAACCCAAGGAGGTGCGGGGGAGGGCATACCCATTCAAATAGTGTATAGGCACCAGCACATTTAGAGTTAGAACAAAACTGAATGAAAATTGAAATAACATTGGTTTTCTGGAGGGTTACAGAGGCTGTCCCTGCAGCAGGTTGGCAATTTGTCACATCAGCTCTGTCATGAACTATCAACCTCATTACCAAGGTTCACTGCACAGTCGGCCCTTGGGAGTCTAGTACTAATAGCATAGACAGCAATGAGGCTTGTGGTCTCAAGTACTTCATTATTGATTCAACTTAGAAACATACTACCTACTTATCTGAATAAAATAGGAAATGCATTAGTTGGGAAGAAATACCAAAATCATGTAAAATCAATTGATGTAAGGGCAAAGAACAAAAAAGGGAATTAAGACAGCAATAGCACCACAAAAGCAAGCCTTCTTGGAAAGGTGAAGGGAATTTTTGTGAAAGCTACCATTTGTTTATTTTGATGTTTGAAACCATGTATCAACTAGTAACAGCATAACTGTACATTAAATAGAGTACTATACAAAAATAGGATATTTTAAGACATCGCAAAGACACAGAGTGGGGTATTTGAAGGACCTGTATTTAGCCACCACCAACAAAAAAACATTGAAAATCTTTTCAAGACCAGTCAGAAAGAAAATGGTTCATTTCTAAGGCTCCAAACTGACAATAAATATATGGAAATACATTGATACATTAAGAGGTGTGAAAATTTCCCTGTCTGTAGATTTCCCAAATCAAACATTTAATAAAGATGTGTTTATAGAGAAACAGAATCCATCTGTCATATAGTACCTTGTCACCTAAGAATCTCTCCTTATCCAGTAGGACCCATCAGCCATGACTGTTTTAAACACTAATAGAACACACCAACACACACACCAACACACACACAGGAGTTATGAGGTTAACATTCTTTTGAGTTTTTTAAATTTATTAAACACTGATAGGGCAAAAATATCAATCAAGAATTCCTTTTCAAAAATGTTGCCATGCAGTTAAAATGTATTTCAACTACCAGTAGACTTTATATTGTACTGTTCAATATAACAGTCACTACATTTATGAGGCAGCTTATTTTAATTTTAATTAAAATAAAATAAAATTTAGAATTCAGTTTCTTAGCCACACATGTCACATTTCAAATGTTCCGTTCATGTGACACAAGGCAGCTGTATGAAGTAGCACAAATATAAAATATTTCCATAAGGAACAAAGTTTGATTGAATAGCAGTACTTTTGAGCATAACTTCTATTTATTTTCAATAATGTCTCAAATATTATATGTGAAAAGAAATTCAAATAGTTTAAAATACAAAGAATATTTGAGTTTTTATAAAGTTACACTTTTTCTGGCACCAGTCACTCAGTGTATTTTCAACACCATCATCTAAAAATATTTTTCATTTAGCACATATATTTAAATTACTCTTGGTGAACATTTGTAAAATGACTAAAATATGGTTCTCAGATTTGATCATGCAAATGTCCTTTTTCACATGGTAATTTGAATTGAGACAGTTAAATTTTTTGGTAGAAGTAGGAAACCTTTTATTGTAATTGCAATTTTAAATAGCTTTATTTAAGACTAATCACACAGTAATCACACATTTAACTATTTAAATAAAATGGAATGAAATGTCTGACTGTAAAGTGTCAACTGCTAAAAAATTGCTAGAATTTCAATACTTTAAGGTATACACAAAAATGTATTTCAAATGCCTGAAAATGCTTGAATGCAGAGCTATCCTAAATTTAGAAAGTCAATGGAAATGTGAGTTAGCATAGAAATTCGAAACATCTCCCTATTTCTAAGGTCATATCTATGGAAGACCAGAGCAGTGAAAGAGGGTGTGAATAAGGCCCCCACACTAGGATATGAAAGCAATCTTTTTTGACATTCTTACGATTTTCTGTAAGTTTTCCTTTCCATAAGCTTTTTATTGTGTGGAATGTGCGTGAAAGCATTCACACACATGTGTTTTTTGACAAGACAACACCATAAGCATAAAAAGAATGAAAGTTTTGATTTGTGAAAAGTATTTCATTATAGCTGGAGGCTACCTGAAATCTTAGGAGGGTTTGTATGAAAAATATTTCCAGCTCAGAATTTGACAGAATTCTGAATATGGAAATTGTACAGACCTTTGAAACTAAAGTTTTGTTCCCTCTGACTACCCCGTTTTGGTTATAATAGACTTAAAGAAAAGGTATTCACCATGTCCAAAGTAGCTCCTTTTTATGTTACATGTTTTTCGCACCTTTGATTATTACTGAGTGTGATTTCTTAGGATCCGTTTCCGTGATTATTCCATAGATCAAAATATCTCAATTTTCCTTTATTGTCACTTCTGAAAGAAATCTAGAAGGCTGCCTGCATTTTGGTTAATATTTCATTGTGCTCCTTCTTTCTTTGACTGTTTTTTGCTTTCAGGGGAAAGTTAAGTCTATGTTAGCATTCCTGCTTTTGCCCAATATTTGTCCACTTTATGATGCTCCTTTTATTAGCTAGCCTCTGTGCCAAGCAAACCGGTCTTTCCCCTGTTTTCCTCAAATTCTAGCCATGTCTCAAAACTATTCTGTCAAAGGATCTCTCTCTGTACAGTTATCCATTCTCAAAATATCACAGCATCATGAAAAAGTCCATAAAACTGTCTTGTTTTATGTCATCTAATTAATACTCTTGTTCTAAGTTCTTGAATTAATATATAAATTAATTTAATAAATATGTTGGACTCTATTAACCCAACAGTTTCCTCACTGAATTCATTAGAAAATATGGGTGGAAAAAAAAGAAAAATAATACATCTATTTTGCACCCAAATTTAATTGAGTTTAAGGAAGTTATGACTCTATTTTCTATCATGAAAAAGAGGACTTTGTCAAAAATATTTGTCATTTTATTTTGTTATCATAAAGTTATTGATTTTATTTTTTAATAGTAGTTATATTGTTTTTGAGAGAAACAGTTGATTTGTGATTTCTGTTTTCACAAGTTTAAAGTGATCTGATATTTAATGGGGATAGTCTAGTGAATCTAATTAAAAACTTAAAATTCTATATGAATTCTTTCAATATATAATATTAAATCCACACATTTGAAAATATCATTACTTCCTTACATGAATTCACTTCCTATGAGTAAGGGACTTTTAATTTTGCCCTGAGAAACAAAACAAACTTTTGAGCTATTTATCTGTTATGTCCCATCCTGCTCTGTCTACCATGCTAATACCATTTCTCCATAATCTTCCTGAACTGCCTTCTTGGCTGGCTTTCTGTAAAGAAGGATATAGGTTAAAATTGAGTGTGGGATAAATGAATCAATTTCTTTCTAAATAATTCAAATTCTCACAGTGTCTCTTCTGTAGCAAAGGACAAGAATGATTCAAACCTCCTCCCCTTTTGCCACAACCAGCCATGATTACTCAGACACTCAGATAAAAGCAGAAGCTAGCAGTACCCAAGTTGGTAACTCAAGCACCAGTTGCACTACACCCATTTATTTATTAAACAATATGTCTCAGAAAAAAATATAAACTGTTTTAGTCTGTGGAGTTTTGTCACCACATAGATAATTAAGAGATTTATTGATGTGTTAGCCTCTGCTATATTCTCAAAAAAGGCATAAATTTTGGGTGCTATGTGCCCTTCTACTTTTATGAAACTAGTATAATTTATTAAACTAATATACCATCAAATTCTGTTTGTCAATTTAAAAAAGTAATTCAGTTAACAAGTTGCAATGTGTAGCTAAAAGGGTATTTCTATCAATGGTGTCAAGTGTAATATGTCTTTGAACTATATTCGAAAGTTAAAAAAAAAGGAATGAAAAATCATTTACATGCTTCTAAGTAAAGAACAGACTTGTCTATCTCACAGGTAATATGTCAGCTCTACATTTGGAGGCCTGATTGATCTGCTTTGTGTTTTATTTCACATAGAATTAAATATCATAGATTTTTCTTTCATTCATCTTTTTCTCTCCAAATTTACCTGAAATGCTTATCTCCTAATTATTTATGTATCATTTCTCTATTGATAATTGATTTAAAATAACTTGAAGGCTGGGCGCCGTGGCGTGTCCTTGTACGTGACAACTTGTGGAGTCCTGGTGGGGATCTGGGGATCATGGTTGGAGTCCCTGCGGGGCAACACAGCGAGACCTAGTCCCAAAAATTAGCTGGGCATGGTGGCGCGCGCCTGTAATCCCAGCTACCTGGGAAGCTGAGGCTGGGGATTGTTTGAGTCTGTGATACCCCGGGCAAAGTGAGCTTGAGTTTCCACAGGCAAAAGTATCAGGACCTAGTCTCAAAAAATAAATAAATAAATAAATAAATAAACAAACAAATACATACATACATAAAGAAACAAATAAAAATAACTTGAAAGAGTCTACATATTGTCCTTTACTTGCTTTTATGTAAAAACAAAGTGGAATTGTTTCAATCATGAAAATCACTTGGACAAAAGTAAAATTAATTTAAAATGTGTGTGTAGGTTAAGATAGATGAGAGAAGCCTATATAATTCAAAACATCAGACTCTTTCCACAAGCATATATATTTTGACCTTTCAGTGAATTTTCTATTTGTGCTAAAATATAGATATATTTGTTGTTCTGTTCATACACAATCTCTCAAAAATAAGACTGTAAAACCAACTTAGAAGGAACTGGCAAACTATCACTACCTTGCTTAACTCATTTTCATCTTTATACTCCATAGTACAGATGGAGAAATGATGTAGTATTCTTATCCTGAAGACTCACATTAACATTTGTCATTTTCATGCATTTCTTTGGGATGTAGAAAATTTATTGGGGAATAGGCAAAATAGTAGAAAATGATATAGGATTTTTTTTCCTCTTTTGTGCCTTCTAAGACAGGGACTCTCTCCTCAAAATGACTGATATGAATCTTAAAGGGAATTTTTTTTGAATTCTGTATATAAAGTAGATTATTTATATACAACTGAGAATAGTTGCATTCTAATGTTTCACTTCAGAGTGATCAAGGTTAATTTAGGTAAATATGTAACAGAGAATAGTTCCACAGTTTTATATAGGACTGCCTTTACAACTTTGAAATGTTGAAACATGATTTTTCTAAACTCGGTAATATTAGTTTTTATCTATGTTTAAGCTTAGGATGTTACTGAACGAATAGTCTATTGTTTAGCTACACAAAGGGGACCATTCCATTTGACCCCAAAGGTGATTTGTCATAGTCTGAAGTGGGAGAGTTCATTACCTGGAGCTTGACATGAATAATGTTGAATACCATTAGTCATCATAAAATTTCCAACAGCTTTCAAAATTCTAGCTACAGTATTTGATTCTGTGACCTCATGTGACAATCAATCCCTCAGACTAAGGTTGTGCTATGTAATGAAATTTTTTTTCATTAATTCTATATTACTATTAATTTCACATGCATTAGAATATAATATACACATAATACAAACAGAACTATGCAGGTATTTTCTGAGTATACAGTCTTGATGGAATATGTTGTCTCCTGACAACATTGTCTCCTGAAATATCTTTTTGTTGTTGTTTAGCAATAAGTTAAGGCCAGGTTTCTTCAGCTTTCAAAATAGATATGCCATTAACATATTTATATCATACAGTTTCCATTTTGTGATTTACAGATTGATGTAGTATATCCAGGATCTTTTTCACCCACTGTAGAGTGTACTTTCCAGCTTTAAGGATATTGGGTTTGGCTCTGTGATGTGATTTGGTCAATGGGAACAGTGACACAAGCGATGTTTTTATCTAGATTTTATCTTGCTTTTAGTGATGTACAAAGTGAAAAACTGGTCCTTGATCTTTTCCAATGGTCTGAAAACATGCATGTGGTACAGAACTGAACTGAACTGTGGTCTGGAGCCAAACCAAGTGGACTCAGATGTTATTTTTGAGAAGTTAAATTCTCTGCTCCAGAGTTAACTAACCTGCTTGTGTAGATGAACTACACTGTTCTCAAACAACAGACAAAAAAGCAAGAGTAAAAATGTACGTTACATGTTATAAGTCATTAAACCATAGGGAAATTTATTACACAGAATTATTGAATTAAAAAAATTCAACTGACAGATAAAATAGGGAAAACTGACTTTTAATTTTAGCAGAGATTCTAAGTTATTTTAAATTTACTTACCAGTTTGAGGAAAAAAAAATAACTAGGAACATGGCATTTCCAGATTAAGTTACTCAGTTTAGAATAAAGTTTAATGATTTGTTATGGAAACAATGAAAATAGACAGTGAGGTATTAGGTGAACAAATGTACTTTTAAATATTTGGCATTTACAGAGAGGAAATTAGATAAATAGGGAAAAAAACATATCATCTATCATCTACTAGATGTTTCTGGTAGTCTAGATGTTTTTCCAATTTCATCCTCTTGATTTAAACAAAATATTATATGCTCAGAGTAATAATTGTAAGTGAAAGACTATTCCTACAGTTACTCTCAAGAAGTGTCTGACTACTTTGGGGTTAGGGGGCAGGGGAATGGTGGTGTTAGACTGCAAATTTGAAAATACTCTGTAAACTCATACTATTTAAAAGAGCATAGTATTAGAACAACAAAAACAACTAGAACAACAACAACAGCAACAAAAGACATCCAGACCAAGGGAATATAGAAAGTCCACAAACAGAGCAACACATAATATGAACAACTAATTTATGATGAAATGATGAAGAATATCTATTGGAACAAGGATAGCTTCTTCAATCAATGACATTGGGAAAATAAGACTATCACAAGCAAAGGAATGAAACCAGATTATCATCTCACAGCATAGAAAAATGAGCTCAAAAGGGATTATACACACATACCCACAAGATATATAAAACCATAGAATATATAGAAGAAAATATAGGTAAAACATTTCATGGTGTTAATTCCAGAAATACCTCTGTGGATTAATTCCTGGTAGCAAGGACACCAAAGGAGAATATAAACAATTGGGACTGCTTCTAATTCAGAAGCTTCTGTTCCTGAAAGAAACAGAAATCAAAATGAAGAGATGCTCTACTGAATGGAAGAAAATATTTGACTGCTTATTTTTGTTATTTACAACAGTTATTTAAGATATACAAAGAATGTATACACCTAAACAAACCAATATAAATAGCCCAGCCAATTAGTGGACTGATGAGTTGAATGGGCACTTTTCCAAAGAAGACATACAGATAGTCAATGTTCACATGAGAAAATGTTCATTATCACTTAGCATGAGAGAAATTAAAACCAAAACAATGATGAGATGCCACCACACACTTATGAGACTGGCCCATATTAAAAGTGTAATAGAGAACTGTATTTGCAAAACATGGAAGAAATGTAATTGCAAAACTGTAACTTGATGGTGGTGAAACTATTGTGACCAGACCTGAGAAATCTTACATTTTGAAAAGATAAGAAAAAATAAAAAGATGTTTAAAAAAAAACCCAAAAAAGAGAAATAGCAAATACTGCCAAAAGTATGGAGAAAAAAGAACCCTCTGACACTGCTAGTAGGAATGTAGACTAGATCAGCCCATATGGAAAGCAGTGTGGAGATTAAAATGAATCTTCCATATGACCCAGCAGTTCTGTTGCTAATGTCTACTCAAAGGACACACAAACACTGAAGTAAAAGGAAAGGAAATCTTCACTCCTATGTGTTTAGTACTATCATTTACAATAGCTGAGGCATGGGAACCAACTAAATGCCCTGACACAGATGAGTGGATCAAGAAAACATGGTATATACACACAATGGAATGCTACTTAATGATTAAAAAAAAACATAAATTCATGCCACTTGTAGGAATATGGATTTTGCTGAAGGGATTGTGCTAAGTAAAAATACTAAATGAGAAAGAGTGAAGCATGTATGATGTCACTTACATGTAGAATATAGAGAAACGAAACAAAGTGTCAATCAAAGTAAAACTTTAAAATCATCCTTGAAAACTGACCTTAGGAGTGAAACATCCACAAGGCTAATGGGAAAGGGATGGAGAAGGGGCAGAATAAGACCAGAGGTGAGGGGGTGGAGAATAAAAGATTACAGGTACTTTGGTGGTGAGAAAACTCTATTGACCACATCTGAGAGGGGATAACCTATATTGTCCAAATATTAACAAGGGTGTGAAACAAAGGTTTCATTATTAAATCATGTTTGAATGTTTCTTTTGAATATGGGTCTTCTAATCTTATTTTCATTTTTACAAACTAGTATTGAAAATAAATATGGACACATGTTTCCTGAAATAGAATTTCCACCATATGTGAGTTTAGCATGCCCCAACTGACTCAAAAGTAGCCACAGAGTTTGGGATCCTGGAGCCAGCACAAATACATGGACACAGAACCAGAGCAGGTCTTAGAGAAATTGAAAATACCTCAATACTGAGATCTCTGGTCTTTAACAAGCTTCTTAATGTGAGAGAAGTTTAAGAGCAGAAAACATGATACCACATGGAGTCCACTCAATGGTGGGTTTGGTTAAGAGATTTTTCTGTGAGCTGGAAGGGCATGATATGAGTCAAATAAGCATCATTTCAAAGTAGGGTTCCTACAATGTTAGACTGACACACTAGACAATTGCCAGACTTGGAGATTAGGCAAAGAGAAAGAAATACTCATTTTAAAATAAATGAAAGTCAGTTCCCACTGCAAAATAAATTCCCATGAAAAACGCATTTTTTATGTTTTTTATGCAAATGAACAATTAAAAAGAAAGATAGAAAATTAACAAAACACAAAATACAGTGCATGGCCTTAGGAAATGAGAGGAGTAATTTTTAGAGCAATTAAAAAAAAGTGTAAATAATTAAAATGAACATGGTTTAAGTTCATCAAGACACAATATCTAATATTTAATCAAGAATAAATTGGCATAAAGATTGAGAAATAGGAAACATTTTAAACTAAGTATATATAGATAGATGTATTAAATATATACATGCATGCATGTGCCTAACCTATAACAGAGATGCCACATTTTCTGTTTACACAAACTAGTAGATAGTAAAGACAGCAACTTTAGCAATCAGGAAATCCAAAGGATTCTGTAACAGTGAAGTTAATATTGTTGAAATGATCACAATAATTTTAGGAATAATCAATTTTCTAGTGTGCAAAATATAAGTAGTTTGAAAATGTCCATTTTAACCATTTTTAACATTATAGTTCTATAAAATGAAGTAAACTCACATTGTGCAAGTATTACCACCATCAGTCTCCAGAACATTTTCATTTTCCTAAAATAAAACTCTGTATCCATTGTCTGGTAGCTTGTCAATTTTCATTAATATTGTGATAAATTTTGTTCTCCTCTTTGAATTACTCTTTGCCCAAGAGTTGTTTAGAAGCATTATTTACTCTACACATAATTGGATTTATTGCAGGGTTCCTTCGGTTATTAATTTCTAGCTATTTGCCATTGCTGCCTATAAAGACATTTCATTCAATTTCCTGTTTTGCATATTTTCTGAGATGCATTTTATACCTCAGTGAGTAATCTGTTCCTGAGAAAGTCCCTTGTGCACTTAAGAAGAAAGTATATTCATCTCTTTTGGGACTGAAAGCTCTGTAAATGTCCAACACAGTTTTCTGGTCCAAAACATCATTTAGAACCTTTATGTTTTTGTTAATTTTTAGTCTAGAAGATTGCATGATTTCAAGTCAGTATTGTGATAAAGTTTCCAGCAATACTTGTATTTTTGTCAGTTTGCTGGTCAGTTATATAAATAGTTGCTTTACTCCTGTGTTAGGTACATAAATGTTAAGAATCATTATATCTTCCTGCTAAATTTTCCCATTGTGATCATGAGTTTCCATACTTGTCCATTTACCATTTTTAGTTGAAAGTTTAGTTTACCTGAATAAGAAATAAGAAATAAGAAATATATTTCCTTCATGTCTCTTTGACTTATTAACATGCATGACCTATTTCAACCTATTATTTTTATTTTATCATATCTATTTGTTTTAGTCTTTTGGCTTTAAATAGGTATCTATGACTGGTAATTTTCACCACATTGTTAGTCTTTGCCTTTTTAATAGTGAATTCAATCCATTCACATTTAGTGTGATTATTGATATGAGCTGCTTATTTATCAGTTATTTCGTTTTATTTTTTGGTTGTTTCATTTCCAATTTGTTTCTCTCTGACTTTTCAGGATAACTTTCATTAGTTATTCTACCAATTTATTTGTTTCTTCATTTGAATGCATCTATTCTGGATAATTACTATTTTGTGGATATCATGCAGGATTTGCTTAAGTTACTGTGTCTTTAGTTCTTCATGAGTTAGTATCTACTTTCTGATATTTAACTAAATGGCTCCTATCCATTTCTCCTTACCTTTCAGTGTTTTGTTGTTGATTCATAACATTCTTACTCTTGCTTCTCACAGTGTATTTCTATTGTCATTAGCTTATAACTTTGTGTTTAATTTCTTATAGAAGAACTTTGCAATATTTCCTTCTTGTAGGGTACATCTGGTGGTGATAAACTCCATTAGATTCTGTTTATGAAATTCTTTATTTCATTTCATTATTTGAATGATAATTTTGAAGAATAAAGTACTATTGGCTTGCAGATTTTGTCTTTTAGGATTGTGAACACTTCTTTTCATTCTTTTCTTTCCTGGAGAGTATCTGAAGTGAAATCATAGCAAAGTCTAAATTGAGTGATTTGTACATTATTTTCTTTGTTCTTGTTCCCTATTAACTTCTGTTTCTTTGAGATTTTATAATTTGAAAATGATGTGTTTTGGTGCAGTCATTTTGCATTTAAAAACCTTTGTTTTCACTCTGCTTCCTGGATATCCATAGTTAATTCACTCCAAGGTTTGGGGAATCCTTAGTTATTATCTCTTTTAATAGGGTCTAAAATCCTCCCTCTCTCATTGCCTTCTGGAATAGTAATTATGCTTATAATTTCTCTTCAAATTTAGTCTGATATTTCTCCTAGAATTCCTTATTTTATTATATCTTGTTTGTCTCTCTTGAGTTGGTGGTTTGTATATTTAAGTCTTATATTTCTATTATTTCTTCTGTCAACTTACTTCTTAAAGCACTGTCCAAATTTGTTTGCATTTCATTCAAAATTTCATTTTGAAAAAAAAGTTTCATTTTTCTTCTTTTAATACACTTAACCTCTTCAATGAAAACTCTTTGTGCCTGAATTTCCTCAGATTTGTTACTTATTTGTATGCCTATGACTGACCTTCCAGAATCTCATTTGCATACTTTATCTACCTTACCTCTAAGTCTACAATGTCCTCTTATCTCTACAACTTCCTACAGGTCAAACCCGCTTGATTTTTCCTCCCACTTTTCCCTATTACGGTCATTGCAGATTCCTGGCTTCTGGTGACTACTCCCTGCCCTGGATTTCTATTACTTCTTCATTATCCTTGCTTTCCTTATATATCAAAGAACTCAGATTTTTTGAATATCCTCATACACTACATCATGCCTGGCTTGCAGAGAAAAGTCACCACTGACTTTTTTAGTGGTATGCTTTGAATATTGTTACTTTGATGTCTTTGTTGATAGACTCTCTATTTATATTTGTTCCATAACTTCTTTTCACTGTTTGCTTTGTGTTCAGATGTTCACTGCTTGCTAGATATGCATAATGCCTTATTTGTCATTTTTGTGGGTGCTTGGATCAGTAGGTCTTTTATTTCTTTTTTTGGTTTACCTTGGGATAAGGTAGTGGCAGGATGGGAGTCTGAGGTTTAAGTGCCTAATCTCAGTTTGAGGAGTGAAGTCAGTCACCCTTGTCTCCCCTCCTTTCTCCCTGCAGCAAGCTCTGTTAGGTGCTTTAGTTCTCTAAACTTTCCACCTTGCCGCCCTGATGCTCCTTTCAGCTGTATTTAATGATCTATGAAGATTGAGCTTCCTTGTTGGGGAAACTGGGTTTCAGTCACAAGGCTCATGCTCTGGGACTACATTGGGTGAACTGGGATATATGCTGCATATTCTAGTTAAGATCTCAAAAAATGCCCATTGTTGCCTTACCCCCACCATTGTCTTGCTGTCTCTTTAGGCTGCAATGTCTACAAAACACTTGGTATATTGTGAGGGATTAGTGATTTAACTCACACAAGTCCTTTTCTGCCATTGAGCCCTCTAGGAAACTCTGTCCGGATCACTGGCCATTTCTTTTATCTCTTCTGTAGAGGGCTGGAGAAAGTTTCCTTGTCACACCAATCTAGAGTTCCAAATTTTCCAAATCAACCCCATACCATTGAGTAAGCAAAGTTTCTCTAGGGAATTTTAGAATGTTCTAAAGGGACACAATAGAGGCCCCAAATTGCCTTGAAAGGTTGACCCTTGGTCTGTTCTGTCACTTGGGTATTTACTCTCCCAGTCAAACTCCTCTTCATTTTCTCCCACTCCTTTGCCTTAATAGCTGCAGACCTTAGATGGGAAAATCTTGGAACTCTACCAAGCAATTGATCATCTGGGTCATCCTTTGAGCAAATTGTTTTTCATAGTTATTTTTGGGAGGAAGGTGATCCCATCTTCCCTAACCTGCCATGTCGCTCTTTTTTCATATTTTATGCTCCCCACTCAGTATTCTTCTTGCCTAAACTCAGCTTACAATGTGTAACTTGTCAAGTTCCTCCCACCTCAAGGCATCCACAACTTTGTCTTTGAACTTAAATGTTTTCCATCTTCAAATGACTGACTCCTTCTCACCCTTCACCCAGCCATCTAAATGCTATATTTTTTTACATGCATTCCACAAATAATTTAGAATAGGAACACAGCACTTTTTTTGTTTTATTTAAAAAGACTCACCAACATTCTATTTTACATATTCATCTATTGATTTACTTTTTGAAAATTCATCTCTTATTTTAGATCTCATAATTACTAAATATTGGGCCTTAGAAAGTGAGCACTGAGTAGTGTCATCTCAGGTGTTAGTCAAATGTTTCTGGAGGTGTTATTGAATAGTAATTAAATATAAATATCTAAAATATTGACCAAATATATCTGAGTCCATGAATTCACATGATGAGGTGAGAGCTTGTACAAGGGCAGGGAAGAATGTGTGATTGGATCTGAATGGCAGTTCATCAGTAGTATGGATAACAATATAGTTCCTTTCTCCAGTGTCTTTTCTTCTCTAATAATGCAGAGCCATCATGAACAGACACTCATGTAACAAGCCTCAAAAATCTCCAAATCAAATTTTGGTAACAGATAGAGAAACAGACATTCTTCATATTTATAGACTTCCTTTCAGAGGCATGTGTTTTCTTCCCAACTCAGGGCTTGTTTTAGACAGAGATTTTCTAACAGAGTGAACTGTGGAATGAAAGACACAAGGCAGCCAATGTGTACATTGTCAGTCACAGAAGTCATCCAAGCTGAAGCCACTCCTGTATTTGAATGTCAGGAGCTTCAGCCTGAACATTTTCTGTCCCCCTCAATTTCACTTTTACTCTATTATTAATAGCAATATACCACAATGTACTATATCAGAGTGTGTCTCAAAATCTTTGATCTAATTTAAAATTGTAATTTACTCCTTCTGTCTATATACCTCTATTTTAGGCACTAAATGTATGCTGCTTCAATCCACTTCATCCATTTTCATTTTAAATGAGAATATTATACTAATCTACCTACGTTGTTAACTTTCAGATATATAAGACTAGTAAGCTAATTAAAGGAAACTTTTCAAATTTAAAAATATGTAAACTATGTATAATAACAGCCATAGTTTCCTTAGAAACTGACTTTATCATTGAGAGTCTAAAGATATCCTTTTTACTTTCCACTAGAATAGCTTACCTATTGTATTTAAAAAATATAAAATTAAATATCTGACAAAAGCAATAAGAACAGATTTAAGTGAAATATTGCTCATTACTAAATTTAAGTTCTTTTAAAATGGGTACAATTTTTCCCCCAATATATTAAAACTCTCAGCAAAGTGACTCTGATTCAGTTATTAAATCTCATTGTTGCTCTCCCCAGAAATGTCTACCACTACTTGCTTTGGAAGACATTGTCACTAGTGGACTTAATTATGTTTTGCTCATATTTCTCTTCAGATTGGGTTTAAGGTGATGGAAGAAAAAAAAGGTGACTTACTGCTTTTGAGTAGTTAGCTGCTTTTGAGAAGGTTGATAAATAATAATGACTCTTTCATGCACATTATTCACTACTTCCTGCTTTCATGCCCTGTCATTTACACAACTAATTTGAAATGACCATTTTCTTTATTTCTTCTAACAAACTTTCATTTTCTTTACCTTCTTCTAACAAACTTTTTATTATCTATTAAGTGATATTATAATTGGGAGCATAACATTCACTGTTCCCTTCAATATTCTAGGAAAGAACCTCGTTATCTCAATGACTTGCATTAGACTGATAAAAAATTTGTTGCATGATCCCAAATGAGATTATCAGAACTTTTTTGTCATTTATATTGCATAGTATATAGCACTATTATATAATACACACTTATTGTGCTTAAAATCAAGCTGAATGTTGTTCAGTGCTTACTTTTGCTGCAGAATGTTTTTGGTAATGATTATTACTCTATAAAAAATAATTGGAAAACTTAAGAAACCATCTAGTTTTACATATACTGTTCAACAGGCATACATTTCCTGCTCTTTCTACCATTTTCCCTAATATGGCTTTTTTGATACATGTGCAGAACCTTAAATGTACCTATAAAAATTGCATTTTAATTAAATTCTAAAATTACTAAAGATCCAGTCATGGTGAGGGTAATGCTTATTCTATGGTAGGACAGCAGCATTTCCTTTTATTTGTAGCAGCTGCATTTAAGTAGATGTTTAAAGTATGTAATATTAGGGCCATATTTATGTACATACAATGCTAAAAATAAGTCTGCATTTTAAAACATCTTTTATCTGTGTCAAAAGGGAAACTTTGAAAAATCTTCAGAAAATTAGTTTTGACAATGGATTTTTCTAATGTGCTATTTTTACAGAATATTTTCTACACGTTTATATCAAATAGGGGTGAGTGGATAATCCATCATGACACAACTTGGTGCCACCCTGAAGGCAAGTGCTATTCTTTAAATAAAGGCCTGTGCAGGAATGAAAGATGAAATCTGAAACAAGATGTCTCCAAGATTTGGAATCAATTTATTAACACTTTTCTTCAAAGTATAAGGAACCCTTTGGAGTGGTTTAATCTGTCTAGTTATAATTGTTTCAGGTCAGGTAACTTAAGTAAACTCTGAAAGGGAATAAACATGTATGTTAATTGAGGAACATATCAGGAGTTTTCTCAGGTTTGTCACCTGCAAGGGAAATGAGAGCTGAAGGACAAGTTGGAATGTAGTACTGTCACACAAAGGACTCAGAAAACCAAGGTGGGGGGTCCCTGCACCCGGACATCTCTGCAAAGCTATCACTGGTAGAAGGAAGTTAGGTCACTATTCCTTTGTGCTGATCAGATATTGGATGTGGACTGCTCCTGAAAATGGGGCATAGCATGGACATAGTAACTCTTTCCAGACTAGGATTCAGAGCTGTGAGCTGGTTAAGGATCTACACACCCAAAAAGAGTCACATAGGCTTTTCCCAAGTAGAGTTGTCTTTTTCTTTTAAGTGTCACCTAGACTAGGGAACTAAGGTCAATCAAACACCTGAGGGATACAGAAGAAACTGTAGATTATCTAGATATAGGGATATCACTTTTTTAAAGACCTCTCTCTCTCTTTTTTTTTTAATCAGAGAAAACTATCTGAAGACAAGGATAACTCCAGAGGCAAATTTTTGGAATTTGAGCTCATCTCCTCCCTATTACATGAAATCTGCCTCCTCTCTCCTCAGTGCCCTGGACTTCTTACCTCATCCCTTTATTTTGGATTTAAGCTCCTTTCTCCCTGACCAAAGTTGAGACTCTTGTTCTCACTGTGGTTCCCAACACACATGCTATCTATTGATTTTACCTTTGTTAACCTGTCTAATACTTTTTCATTACTTGTCTAGATTGAGACGAACTCAAAGAGGCAGATGGAAATTTCCCTAGTGTACCTACGATGCCAATACTCCCAGTTGTTGGAGAGTAAGGACTTTGGTCCTAAAGATGGAGAACTGCCTGATATATAGAAAGAATGAAATTTGTCTTATAAAAGGGATAAACTACAACATAAAATCACATTATTCTGACATTATTGTTATGCATATAAATTTAAAGATTTTTATATTTTCTTTCAGTTACAAGAAGATTTAGTGTCATAAAGAAACCCTCAAAATGTTAAGTGACATTATACCTAAAATCAAAGTGAATTAAGCCAAATAGAGAAATATAAACACACGAGTTTTCAAATTCATAAATTTGAACTGAAATAATTCATTAATAACAACAGGACCAACATCTGATGTACTCTTTATTATAGCCATGTCCTAAATGTTCATATTATTGTTGATCTTGGACTAAGGAATTACAATTCCTTCTATTTATGAAGCAATATTATTTAGGATAATGTCCCAAAATGTTATACATAAACTCACTGAGCCCCTCAATTTATATCTTTATAAATATTATTTACAAAATGAAAAAAAAAATTAAGCTTTTGAAAAATTCACATGTAAATGGACATTGTTGTCTAAAGTATGTTATAAAAACAGATTACAGAATATGCTGGTGTATGAAATTACTAAATCAAACAAAAATATGTATTTGTGATAGGAGTTTTAGAGGGGACGGTGATTGGGCAAGACACTATGCAAGATAGAGTAGCAAATCTGCATACACACACATTGTTTATGAACTGTCTACTCTGAGTTAATTGCCAGCCCAAAGACACTTCTGGAGGAGTGTGGGAATCAGTGTTATCAGAAGACCAGCCACAGCACCCTGAGAATGTGAGGTCAGGTGTCCAAGAGGGTAATAAGAATTTCCTGGGGGTGACATCACAGGCTGCTTATATCAGGGAAGGCTGGTAGGTTGCTGAACTGTCTTTGTTCAACTCACTATAAAAGGCCAGCGGTAAATGAGATATTAAGGCAGTTTTTCTTTAGGGTGTTACCCCTCCCTCCACTCTTCCAGGTTGCTTTATTGACCTTCAGTGATGACAAGTATTCCAAACTCTAGTTATCTAGTTAATTTGTATATAAACCAATATATTTATATGTATATGTTTGCATATAAACATGAAAATAATTTCACTAAATGCTCATTATAATAAAAACAAACTCTACTAAGGAAACTATATTTTTGTTTTTATATTTCATAGTTTGTTAATATGTGTGTATATTTTATACATAAGCATAATATGCATATAAAAGTCATACATATGCATAATATGTATATATTTATATACATATACATAATATGTCTATATAAAGAATATCTATCTATTCATAATTATGTTCTTTGGACCACATTAGATAAGAACACAAAAGAAACTTTAAGCTTCTTTCATTTTCTTTGCTTAAATATGCCGGAACATAAATAGAAAGAACGGAATAGTTCTTTCAACTAGAGCAAATGAATGGAATGAATTACTTACAAAAGTTAATAAAGACCTTAATATTCCTTTGTAATCACCTGTCACATACTCTCTTGTAGAATATTCTTAAATGACAAAGGTGAGTGACCGAAAGCAGTATTACAATAATTTTATCACTTCTCTAACTCAAATGAAGACTGATGATGGTTAGAGTTTTATTTTTTTCCTTTGAAATAATTCCTTGTTAATATCCTTTGAAACTCAGTTACAGATATCTCTATATTTACTCAATTTTATTTTGAATTGTAAATTTTTATTTGGTTCAGGTGTTACTTACATTAATATCAAGACATTTGTCATGAATGATGTGTTTAGGAATTGAATTCCCAAACATTTTTCATAAGTAGTTTAATTAGTCTTTTGCTTTTCCTGTATTTGGGGACTTGTTACCTAAGTAATTACTTACTGGGAATTTTGGATCTCTTATTTTCCTCTAACTCAGCACTCTTTTATTTTTACTGATAACACTTTACAGATGGACTTTTCAGATAGTAGGATATAGTCAAGACTGCTGTTTCTTCTGATCGATCAAACCAGCTTCCTTTGTTGCTCACTGGCGGCAGGATTAGTGATTTTGCTCACATCACTGTCAGACACAGTATTATTGAAGTTTTTAAAAATATTTTTGTAGTATTTTCAGACTAATTTAGAGATTGAGAAAAAGCCATAATTATGCAATCATTTTGCAAAGCTTCCTGACCTAAAGATTTGAAATTGAGGCGAATATTTCTTTCTTATTATTTTAGCAAGTTACTTGACAATTCTGATGAATTTCTTGAAGCAAACTTTGGTGGTTGTGAAGCTGTTTTTTCCTGAACCAAGAAGCTAATTCTGTTCTGAGACCCCAGGCTTGGTATTTACACTCATCTTGCATGTTTCCTAAATTGCTAAAACTCTTGATTCTTACTCAGATTTACCAAATTCTTAGTGAATACTTATTTAATTCATATAGAAAGTTTTTCAAATAAAGAAAATATTGACATTAGTTCAACATTGGGATTATCAGTGAATGACTGAGTGATTAGAATACTGTAGGGTATAAATTAAGAATTTTCAGTAATATATATGGGTTCTTTTCTTAAAGGTATTCCTTAACAATAACTCTAACTTTGACGTTCCTGGTGAACAATTCTGTCTTAATTATTTCTTGAAAGAACATTATACCTTTCTTTTGTGACTCTATTTTCTGTTCTTCCATTAGTCATTAATCCTTTTATAGAATGTGCTTTCTCTAGAAATATCAATAACTTCAGTAAGGTACAGTCACCTCTTGGCCACAATACATGGTGTGTCCATTTGTTGTTAAGCTTTCAGAGGATAGTATTCTGTCACAGGTCTCAGGAATCACCTTACATTTGTTTCACTTTCATCAGCTTAATAATTTCAACATATTTTAACCTGTTTTTCATGATTTGCCAATCCTGGATACAAAAAGGAACCATTATAAACACACACACACACACACACACACACACACACACACACACACACATACACACACAACAGATACCTGGGACTCTACAACTCAGTTTGAATCTCAAAGTGAAATGGGAAAATAGAATTTAAAAAATCCTTACAAGTTATTTTGATGAAATGTTATTGTTTAAAACCATTAATTATATACTTGATGTAACTACCAATATATATGATTTTCTATAAGGATAAGAAGACATCTTCCATGGTATCCAACCAACTGGTACATTTGATATGTTCTTCCAAAGATATGAGCTGTTTTTACTTCTGATATTTAAAAGTAGACATGTCATCTTTGGGCTCCTTCTTTATCATACTGAAATCTTATCAGTGATAAAGGCTGTAGAGATAGTTTTAAATGCTAACAAGGCTGACCTTTACAATGAGCTCTTCACAATCAGATCCTCTGTGGCAGGTACTAGGCAATTTACTCCATGAACCTCTTGGTTCATTTTCTTGTTTGTTTCATTAAACAGCTGTGTTTAAAATGATAGGTTTGTAACTACCCCACAAATTAAAAATCTTTATAGTATGTAATAGAGTTAAGTTAAAATTAAAAAGTATTTAAATAAAACTGGAAAAAAGGAAAAAATTAATTTGTGCTACCCTTAAGAATATGTATTTAAATTACTCATCCCTAGCAAGGACCCCAGTAGGAAACACTATTTTCACCTCTGTTTAGAGTAAATTGAATAGAAACAGAAATCATATAATATTAAAACTGCCAAATCTTGTAAATGATGAGCATATTCAAATCCTCTGAGATAAAACCAGAGTCCTTCTTTTTAATGTCCCAGGAAACTGACTCTAAAAGGAAGAAAGGCTTGCAAGTGAGAAGTCTTGGATCTGCACCTCAAAGTAGCTAACCTGGGGGAAAACAAACTGCAAAGCAGATTAACTTCCTGGTAAATCCTTCAGTGAGAAGTTTAGACTTTTTGTTAGTACCATTGATAATAATTGAGGGTAATAACTCTTAATTTCTGAAGAGAAAACTGAGTGTGGATTGTGTTCATAGATAGTAATCCACAAGAACAGTGGTCTTGAGCACCAAAACTCAGTGAAACCAAACTTGTGTTCACTAAGTCAGAACCACAATATAGAGTCCAGATGAATGATTAAAAAAAAAAAAAATCCACATGTGATTTTGCTGATTATTCAGGTTTGGGAACCATTGATCTAAAAGGGATAAATTATTTTCATGATTCTTCAGAACTAGTCATGCTTTTCTTCTACTATTCAGCAAAATCATAAAGACTATACTACTCTTTAATGGGCAGAGCAGAAAAATGAGAGGACAAATCACATTATGAATACACTGGATTCAAGAAAAGGGCATACAGGCATTTTAAGTTTAATTCTGCTTTATATAACAACAAAGGACTTAAGCACAAGAGAAAGCTATCATATTTAAAAGGAATTAAAGGTTATGTTCAGACAATTATGGAATAGATACAAAATTATGTTAATCTAAAATCTTCAGATAGGTATGAAATGCTGCTTGTGCAAGAAGGTAACAAAATTAACTTATGATCTTACAAGAACAACTTGGTTGTGGAAGATACTAGTTCTAATATTTGGGGAAGATATTTAGAAAAATATTTTATAGGCAAGAACATGTATAGCTTAATTTGTTTGGATTTGTGGCTTGTTACTTAGAATTCATTTAAGAGGGGTTTGATAATACTTTTTACTCCAAATGTTCGTCAGTATTTGACATTTACTGCTGTGTATTTTGGGGGCAGTGCTTTTAATATGCAAACTTCTATTTTCCTTTAGAAAGTTGTGCTTTCTCTTCCCCATTTCTAATCCCTTTCCAGAGTGAGCATCAATGACACAATAAAGAGTTTAATGGATCCGGTAGACTTAAGATAGACTGTTGGATAGAACAGTGCTCCTCTATCTCAGAAACAATATCTCACTTATAATGAAGTGGATTTGATCAATAACTTGACACTGGGTGGAATAATGGTCTTTAGGTATTCAACTTGGCCCTAGAATAAATCCTACTCACACATGAAGGCAATTTGTGAGCTTTTACTTAATTTCAACAAAAGGACAATTAGCTGCAATGCTTGCAGTTCAGTTGGGTTTTCAGTGGGACACATATGAAAAGGTTACTGTAGACGTAAGAAATTTTTATTTCTTAACTTTATGGAGTATTTCTCACCTGGACCAGGAAGATATTGGAGAGATCCCAGTGGTCATGACAGAACTGGTATTGGGTCTCTAACTTCCCTAGTGGTAAGGGTTTTCAGTTGAATCAGACTTCCAGAGTCTGTTAAGTGAAGTATTTTGTTTCAGTTGAAACAAATAGAAAGAGATTTTGTGATGAGCAATGGATCAAATCAAGGGAAATTGAAGTGGGGAAATCTGAGTTGAACTTGAAAGGCACTTCTGAGTCCCATGAGATACCCTGTGAACTGTGAGAGAAAGACAGGTTCTATGAGAAGTACTTGCCAGGAAGCTTTGATGTTATCTAAGGAAAATAACCTTTTATAAAGACCAAATTTATGTTTGTTAATTAGCTACTGCCATGCACAATATTGACAAACATAACTTGTTTACTAAGGTGCACAGTGCTGAAATCTGTCCATATTATTTACATGATGAATCACTGTGCTTAGGAAAAAAAAAACACCCAGATGATCTTTAGAAAAGAAAATTAATGCAGAGCTTACATTATGGGATAAAGAATATGAAACTATTCTGTCAATCTAGAAAAAAAAAAAACCTCTAAGGAAATTTTTTTTATCGTGTTTGTAAATTCCATTGTCTAATGCCAAACACAATGGAGCACACTATTTCCATGGCTAGGAATTTTACATCATTTGGTGACTTTAAGGGGCTTTGCACTAAAATGGATTTGATGATCCAGATAGCATCATCTAGTAAATAAATGAAGTGCCATTACACCCAGAGAGTTCTAATCCTTGGGACATAGAATAAATGCTAGAGATGAGAGCTCAGCACACATTTGACCTGAAAAGGAATACAGATGATATTATCACTTCACTGAACAAGACATGAGTGGAGAGAGTCACCAAGGTGTGATACTTTGGGTAGGAGACATAGACAGTAGATATGTGCTCATTCTGGTACCCTGTGGAGGGAGCTGAATTGTTCAGAGGCACACATCTTTCACTAAGGGGAACTACACGGATAGAACAAAACCAATGTACTGGACTACATATGTCTTCCCCAAACTACTGGTGCCAAAGGGTTGAGTGGGCTCTACCTCCCAGCAGGGATTTACTTCTGAGTTGCATCTTGAGGAAAAAGAATTGTGTTCACTCTTCTGGAGCCAGCCTCTCGCCCTGAGGTCTCTGCTGCTCACCTGGGGATATCTGAAGATTCCAGCTGTGCTGGAAGTTCCGGACTGGAAGATATTAGCTGACTTGGTGGGCTGGGTTTCCTTAAATAGTCAGGTACCTGTGGAAAATGACTCTCTCTCTCTCTCTCTCTCTCTCTCTCTCTCTCTCTCTCTCT
>PVHY01002921.1:0-21264 GCA_004024945.1 Uropsilus gracilis | reverse complement strand
GAGAGATGTTGATCCCTGTCTCTCTATTCCACCTGACCTTCTGCAAATCACTGACAGTGTACAGATGCAGTCTCAAGTCTAGAACTCTAGAGAGCAAATGTGTTGGTGGTTGTACAAATGTTAGCTCACTCACCCCTCCAAAACATTCATACCAGCAATGGGTTCCTCCATACTATTCTTCTGCCTATGACTCAGCAAAAACAGACTTGAGTACCTACAGAATTTGACACAAGTCAAAATATTAAGATAAGTCATCATGTCACCTGCCAAAAAAAGTAGTAGCTCAATGCTCTAATGTCTGCTATGACAATTGCTTAAAAGCTAGAAAACTATAGAACAGCAAAATGAACAGATCAAAAATTATAATACATGACATCTTGACACCTAAGGTAATAATTTGATTGGATCACTAGTACTTCAGGAGATCACAGATCGAGGTGGTTTATTTTGTGAAGATGCATGCAAACTTAGGCCCTCTAGACTATGGTGATCTGAATGCAGGCAGCGCTGTTTTCTTTAATCCTTTTATATCTTGCTGAAAAATTCTAAAATGACCCAATCAGTTGTGAGCTAAATGAACCAATCAGTTAATGAAGAATGCAAAAGACTCTTAAAAGAGGGCTCAAGCAGAGCTAAAGAGTATTACAGGACAGTGTCAAAGTAAGGACAATTCACTGTAAATTCTCACTTATGTGCTCAATTTAGACTATTTCCATAACTGCTATTGCAAATATAACTGCAAATTCAACTATATTTGTGATAGCATATATATATATATTTATATATGTGTGTGTGTATCCTTCAGATTAGTGTTTTCTAGTAATGTGGGTAGATATTTAGAATAACTGTTGGATCATATAAAAGGTCAGTTTTTAATATGTAGAGAAAATTTAATCCAGTTTTTTATAGTGACTAAACTAGTTTATGTTCCCATCAAAGTATACAGGTTTTCCATTTATTCACATTAGCATTAATACTTGTTTCTTGCTTTTGATATGGGCTCTATTTACAGATTTAAGATGATATGCCATTTACATTTCACTGATGGTAGTGATGATGAGCATTTTTTAGAAAGTCCTTATTAATACATCAGAGAAGTGTCTGATTAGTGTGTCCATTTTTGGAACTGGGTTATTTATTTTTGCTGTTGTGGAGTTGCATGAGTTCTTTTTATATATTTTTTATATATTTTTGACACCAGCCCTTTTATTTATTTTCTCCAATTAAGTAAGACCTATCTTTCTGTTTTACGAAGTCTCTTTTGATGTACAGTGACTTATTAATTTGATGTAATCCATATGTAAATACTTGGTTTTACTTCTTTTACCATTAGGGGTAAATTTATAAAATTGTTTCTGATGTCAGTGTTTTCCCTTTTTTCTTCTATGTGTTTTATAGTTTGGGACCCTATATTTATGTTCATAAATTACTCTGTTTTTATTTTTTTATATGTGCATAACCTGTAAGATCATGATCTAGTTTCATTTCTTGGCTTGTGGCTGTCCAGTTTCCTCAACACCATTTGTTCAAAAACCCTCTCCTTTATTATTTACTTTCGGCTCTGTATCTTCGGTTAACTGTCCATAGATGTGAAGACTTATTTTTGGCTCTCAATTATATTTCATTTATCTGAATGTCTGTTTTTGATCAAGTAGCAGACTTTTAAAATTACTATAACTTTGTAGCATATTTTAAATTTGTGGCTGTGATATCACCATTCTTCCTCACTTTCTGTCATGTTTGCATCTATAGTCTTCCAGTAAGTGCAGAATGAAGGTCATGGGGACTTAGGGTAGAATAAATGTCTGCTCTGAGTCCCTACAGCAATCACAGACACTCCTGAGAGCCCAGAGAACACACCAGAAACTGTGTGATTTTCTCCTTTGGCAAACCAAGTGTTCAGTCATGTAAATATTCTCTTGTTGAACGGTGTAACAACTTATGATCTCATGGTAAATTATGCTGACTGCTTCCAAGCCCCAGGTTGGTCAGAGATCTGGGAGATAGTTGAGGAAAAGCTAATAATACTTTTAGTGAACTGACATCACTCCCGACTTAGTGTTTCTCAGTTTTTCCTCCCTATTCTTATGGTTTTCAGCATTCCTTTCTGTTGAGAATGATACATTTCTTACTGATCCCCACTCCCCTGACTCTGTTCTAGATATTGCTGTTTTCTCCGTGCACTTATCATCACTATTCCGAGGGTTACAACGACTCAAGTATCCCTTCTGTTCACAGTTTTGTCCCCTTGTTCTAGGGAGTATGATTTAAAATGGCACTGAGAGAACTGTAATTTTCGTGAACATTCTTACTTTTTGATTTAATGTGACTTTCTGTTTGGAATCAATTTCTTCAAGTGGACAAGAGCTTTTACATTTTTGTAGTTGAAATAACACACAATTATATTTTTGTAATCAGAATAACACAATTAAAATCCACATATTGTACAATCCACATAGGATCAAGACGGATCCTGTTGCTTTCCTTTAGTTTTCCAAACAACACTAGTATGGACATTCTTACTAATTGTCTATTAAAAATACAAGATGACTGAATTGAGAATTGTAAGGCTCAATGAGTAAGTACAACTGTTCCCTATTGGTGTGCTAGGCATTGATTATGGCAGCCATTTAGTTACAACACTTAAACTTGGGAGCAGATGCCTGTTCATGTTTAAACATGAGCACTTAAAGAAGTAGAGAAAGTAGCATACAAATAAATGTAAGGCCTGTAGTTGCAGAAAGAGAAGCAGACATGAGAATGCCCAAGAGAGAAGTGCCTGAATGTATATGAATTTCTGATTCTTGTTTCTGATGTTTCCAATAATGGGCAGCTCTTATACCTATGGATACTCAGAGATCAATCTCTACCCTGTCAATTAATCTTTATATTAGTTGAAACTACTATGAATTATTTTCTATTATTTCAATCTAAAAAGTCTAGATAATGTATGAATCTATAGTAATTAAAGAGCATATTATTTATTCTACCCTATACTGAATAAATACTGAAAGTATCTGACTGGCTGATGACAGTAAAACTGGAAAAGCCAGGATGAAGAGATGTTTGATAAAAAAGATTCCAAAGAATTTGGCAAGTGACATGATGGAAACTGAAGATTGATGCTTGTGGTGAAGATTCACACCAGAAAGAGTTGATCTTAAAAATAGAGAACCTGTCACTTTTTTCAAGATAATCCTATTCCAGTAACCATTAAAAAAATTAAGAGCACACTAACTAGTAAAAAAGCACAGACTAAAATAAACAGTAAAATAAGTAGCAAATGAAGCACTGATAATTTAAAGGCATTGGTCTCTTTCTTTGCATTTAATGAGAAAAGCAACTCTTTATCCTTTGCTTTGTATGTACACATTAATGTTTTTAGACATTAGGATGAAAGCTAAAGAGGGCTTTATGTAGAAGGTAATTATTTACCTTTTAATGCACATCAATTTAGCATTACACAATTTGAAATGAGGTGTTTCTATTTCAATGAAGGTGTTTGGAAGACAATGAGCTTAAGAGATTTAGTTGTATATAGCCTCAACCACAGCAAGTCATAGCTGAAGGACAGTGTATGCATTTATGTAAGGTGGAAAAAACCATTAGTCACACACCTATGTTTTCAGCCATCGAGAGAACAATCCCCATTAGTAACATCATTTTTGAATAGCAAGAAAACTGTATGTATGTCCTTGAACATTCAATAAATAATGTGCCTTATAGCTGAGAAAATTGTAGGCTCCCAAGTAAGTTAATTAACCCTTGTATAGCCCATTATTTTACAGAATATTTTCTACATTAATGGACTAGTATATTGAGCTATACTTTGATATGACACCATGAAACATAAATTCAGTCTCATGAGAAAAATTTCAGAAAAAATGTGAAAATTACAGTGTCTGTGAAAGTTGCTTATGATAAATAAATAAAGGAAGCAAATTTTCTTAATTCAGATTCATTTCTGAGTCTGAAGTATCTGGTATAAGATACACAGGGGCATAACATCATGCATATCACAATAGCCCTGCTCCCCTAAAATTGGGATTATCTGTAGACCTAGATTATCTGGTGGCATTCACTGTTCTGAAGTGTTTCATGTTAGGCTTATGTAGTTTTTTATCAGTCAGTTTAAAATTCAGGGACTCCATAGATGCATATGCTGAATCCAGGCTCAAGTCCTATTTAAAAATATACAAGAATTTACATCTCTAGGGACAACCTTGAAATGGGAGAAGAAACTGATGGAAAAAGGTTTTTATCTTTTCCAGGACAATCAGCACAGGTGTTCCAGGAGCTTCCCAGGTGCTTCTGACAGCATTTTCTGAAGCAAGCTAACTCATATCTATTCACTTTTTACACACACACACACACACACACACACACACACACACACACACACATAATCCATTTGGAATTTATTTTTATGTATGAAATTAAATAGTGATCCAATTTATACATGTGGCTTTCAAATTTCTCACCATCATTTATCAAAGAGACCACCTTTCCCCCATTTTATGATCATAGCTCCATTAATATAAATTAGGTGCTGGGTTATCTATTCTATTCTATTGATCGGTATATTTATTTTTCACCCACCTCACATTATATTTAATGTTGTTCCTTTCTATTAATGTTTGATGTTACATCTCTTTCCTTTTTTTCAATGTTGTGTTATTGCTTGAGAATTTTTGTGTTCCTTGTAAATTCCAGTATTTTTCATGCAGTACATTAAAAATATGGCTTTTTTTCTTTCTTTTTTTTTTTAGGGAATTAAATCTAAATTCTATATCATTTTAGGTAGGACAGTTATTTTAATTACAATTTAATATAGACTTGATTTAACATAGATTTGCCCCATCCATGAACATGGGATATCCTCTATCTCCTAATATGATTATCTAAATCTTTTAATAACATCTTGTAATGCTCACTGTACTGCTATTTTATCCCTTATGTTAGTTAATTTCAAGTTATTCAATTCTTTGTGGAACAATTACACATAGATTATTGTCTAAATTTCTTTTGCCTTTTATTCGCATATAAAAAGATCATGAATTTCTGTTCTTTTAATTTAAATTTTTTTAAAAATTAAATTCTTTTAAATTATTTAAAATTCTTTTAATTTTTTTAAATTAAAATTTTTTTTAACCTGCTGTTTTGCTGCATTCATTATCATTCCTATTAACTTTTTCTTGTCTCTCTAATAGCATATCATCTGTGAAGGGTAATCTTTTCACCTTTTTCTTATGTGAATTATTTTTATTACCTGTTTTTGTGTGATAGCTTTGGTCAAAACCACAAATACTAAGTGAAACATAAATGATTCCAATAGGATTCCTTGTGTCATTTCTGATCTTACTGAGAAAGCTTTCAGTATTCAACCTTCAGTATTATCTTGGCTATTGGCTTGTGATATGTAGACTAAATTATGATGTGATAAGTCCTATCTATTACTATTTTTTTAAGATTTTATTATAAATGTGTGCTGAATCTTATGAAATATTTTCTGTACCTATTGATATGTGATTTTATCTTCATTTTTTGTGGTAATATTCATTACATTGACTGATTTACATATATTGTCATCCTCTCATACCTGTAGTAAGTCCAGTTTAATCATAGTTTATAACCCTTGCAATATATTTCTATTCAGTTTGCTAATATTCTGTTGAAGATTTTTGATTGGTGTTTATTTAATAAAGATATTGGTCTATAGTTTTCCTTTCTTGTTTCACTTTTGTTGGCTTTAGTATCAGTATAATATTGGGATTATACACTATGTTAAGAAAATTGAAATATATTTTGAGCAAGAGGACACTAGTTTTTCTTTGAAATTTGATGCTGTTCTTTTGCTAAGCCAATCTGATCTTGGGCTTTTGTTTTGGAAAATCTTCCAATTGTTTATTGAAACAATTTCAATTCCCACGCTTGTGAATATTGTGTTCAATTTATCCACTTCTTTTTGGGTTAGTCTTGTTATGCTATCTTGCTCTAGAATTTGTACATTACTTTAATTATTCAAATTTACTGGCAGATACTTGCTCACAGAAAATTTTATATTCTTTCATATCTGTGCTAATGTGGAGATTTCTCATCTTTTATTTATGATTCTGTTTATTAATATCTCACCTCCTCTTTAATTTCTGATTCTGTTCATCAATGTTTTCTATCTTCTTACTTGACATGTTATTATTGAAATAGTTTAGAAGATGACAATATTAGAAAATGATAAATAATAAGTTTGCAAACCCACTGTCATGTACCAGTGTTCACATACTTATTAAACTATATAGTTATGAAACTAGAGAATACTATGAGAAGATTTTACAAACTATCTGCCAATATTATCCTAAGCAAAAGCAAGAGCATAGAAGTCACTTGAGAAAAGACATTTTAAATAAATTCATGAGGGCTATTAACTAACAACTTGAATAAAGTAGGTCATCATTAAATCCTGCACCACACATGAATTAGAACTACTAAAACTTTCATATTCTTTAAGACACTGTAATATAGCTTAAAGCACATTACAAGACATGAGTGGGTATTCTTAAGAAACAGAACTTCAACTTACACCATGTGTTAATTGTGGTCAAAATATACTTTACTCAAATCATCCTGGGGGCTTCAGAATAAGCTAATAAATTACAAACTTGCCCCAGATATTTCAGATTCTTGCTTCAGGTATTGAGTTTAAAAGTTAAATATTCAAAAATAGGAGAAAAAGTAGATCTGCATATATTTAATTAAACTATAGAATATAGTAATAGTTATTAAATATTACTATAATATTATAATTCAGGTCACAGAAGATACACTTAAAAAACAGCTATCAATGAAAAAAATATCACTGGAAATTAAAACCCATACAAAGATACAAGCACAAGAAGTGTCAGTTACTCCAACTAATTTGAAAACTTTTACAATAAAATGAAAATGTGAATGATGTTTTTGACAAGTCCTTGGAAGCCTTCAATGTCATAAAATAAAATGGAGAAAAAAATGTCAAAACAAGATTTCTATCAAAATAATAAGCACATTTTAAAAATAAATGATCTGGCTATTAAAACATAATCAGTGGAATTAAAAACTGAGTTGGAAAGATTGTAGATAATACATAACTGAAGAGTGAATTGTTGATTAAAAAACTACATGTCATGAAATCATCCAAATGAATAACAGAAAAAAAAAGGCCCCGCATATACCTTTAGAAAGATTTTGTGAAGGAAAGAATAGTAATTGCACAATTTTAAAAGTTAAAATCTGTATAGAATTAGTGATATATTAAAATCATCTCGTTAAAAGAAAATGTCAAATCTCATGTAAAAAGAAACAAATGCAGATGAAAATTTAATAAGATGTAACGAACATAAATCATCAATGCTAAAGAGAAATCTTAAGTCAAACTGGGCATAATAGATTATCAACAATTTATCATAAATTGCATAAATAGTAGTTATAAAATTAGGTAACAAAAATAAAAATAGAATCATATTTTTAAGTAGTAAGGAAGAAGTGATGACTACATAAAGTTTTATTATGAGATAAAATATTATTATGAATCATCAACAGAAAAAAAATTTATTAGTCATACCCTTTAATAGAAATATGTTAATACATACCTTTCTTCAATAAAGAACTTAAAGTCACATGAATGAGTGATGAAATTAGGCATGTTGGAACATATCAAGAAATATTAAATATAGAATTAATTTCTGGGAATAAAGTACAGTATGTTTAAATATTGAACAAGAACATTTAAGATGGGAGATCAAAAAACAGTTACAATATTCAACTGGGCATGGTGGTGCATGTCTGTAAGCAGCAGCCTAGGAAACCATGGCTGTTCAAATTCAAATGAGTGGAAATCAAAACAAATGAGAGTATTTATACGATTTTTTGAGAGAATTTTTAAAAGTGCCAAGGATCACATAGATGAAATAACTTATATACTTAAAAAGGAGAGTAATTAACATATTAAAGAAAACAACAAACAAACAAATCAGGTTGTATATTAGAAACTATGAAATAAAAAATGATAATTTAATGCAAAGCATAGAAAAGTATACTGATACCAAACATATTTAAAACAAGTTTGTTTAGAGACATATTAAAGTGAGTTAGTTTAATTAAAAAAACTCTCTATAGGAAGAGATTTGTTACTATAAAATGAAAATAATCCACTGAGAAGATTTAACAAAGATATGCACCTCTGAAATACAAAATAAATTATGAACTGTGTGTAGGATGGCGATGATAGTATTTAAGAGAAAAATGTTAGCAATTCTTGTAGAAAGCTTATTTTTAGGAAATGTGTATATTTTCCATTTGTTGGACATATGTTACATTGCAAATAATCCATTTACAAAATTTAGCTAAATATAGATGTACTAGCTACTAGCTTATGAATCAGAAAAGTTTTCCAAATCGATAAGTATACAGCAGTTTTTCTGACCACAGTTCAATTAAATTAAATTCAGCTATTGGCAAAAATTCTTTTCAATGAATTGTGAGCTACAAAATAACTAGAGGTGTATTTAAATAATTTTGAATAATTTGTTTTATAAATATAAGCGGTATGTATATAGATTCTTAGAAAAATATTTTATGACTTTAGATGATTCATTAAGAATCAAGAAAGACAAAAATATCAGGAAAACTGTGAGGTAATTATTCAACTCAAGACATTAGGAAGGTGCAAATTGACACTGATGCACTTCTCACCTGCATTCAATCACTTCTAATTGACTAGTACAGGAAATCTATAATGTGTAGAATTGCCATCATTGTTTTCAGTGATGTGCTTTTATCATTTGGTGACAAGTCTAGAATTCCAAAGCTTTGTAATTTCCTGGCCAGTTACATGTAACATAGAATTGTCCTAAACCAAAAGGAAACTTTCTAATGAGAAATACTACACTATTCTCAAATTTGCTTGAAACTCTGAAATTTCAGTTTTGGTAAGCAATAAGATCTCCCAGACATTACTGTCAGCTATATAAATTAAAAAGCAACTTGACAATATTTGCTAAAGTTGAATATATACTAATCCTAACCTCATCTTATGACTTAGAATTTTCATTGAAGGATGTAAATTCTAGAGAATTTGTTGCATGTATGCAACAAACAAGACAATAGCATTCATAGCAGCATTGTTGGTAATAGGAAAAGTTGAGGAGTTGTAGATATAAACAGTTGATCTTTGGATCAATGGATTGTGGAATATGCGCACACAATGGAATATTGTTTGCATGATAGAAATTATCTTATATGCAGATACATCATCAGCTATTGAGTAAAGAAATTTTTAGAAAGTTTCAGAGATTTTTCATAAATGGTTCACATAAAATTCTACATATAATTCATAGAAACATTCAGATAGCAAAGTTATCAAATTATGAACTAGAAGTATAAATATCAAGCTCATTATGGTGGTTGCCTCTGAGAAGGAGGGAGAAGGATGTGTCTGGAGGTGAGGACACATAGAACTTCAACTTCTTGTGTTGTTTTACTTTCCTTAACAGAAGCAAACATGACAAAAATCTTTGCTAATTTTTTTTGGTGATCATGCTGTCCTAAATTTTTTTCTGTAATTTAATTTATTTTTATGACTGTTTTGAATTAATAATGTCAAGCTCATTGAAGTGTTTAATTAATAAATTTGCAAGTATAGCAAATATTAAAGTTTGTTTTGTAATGCTATATTTTTGTTATACATTCTCTGCTCTGTGTTCTATACTATACTGTCTCTTTCATATTTTTACTAATTTTTAAATATTCTCATGGTGAGATTTTCAACATTACTAGAGTTCACATATTTGAAAACATTTTTATCTTTTCAATTTTGTCAATAGGTTAGATCAATCAAATCTTGTAATTAATAAAGATTTCCCCCCTAAATTTTATATTTGCTTCTCCTTTTTATGTTCTTATGTCTCAGTTCTGTAAAATCCTCTGAAATTGCATTTAATATCAAATTTCCTCATGCTCTACTGTTGTGCAACCATCTCAGGTCAGGCATTTTTACTGTTCCTTCAGTCAAATGGACAAAGAATCTTGGAGCCTTAGATGTGTCTGATGTGCCTTTAATATTGAATCAGGGAAATGTATCCAGAGGCAGGCAGAGAGAGAGAGACAGACCAAAAAGCATAAAGGCTGAGTAGTAACTGAGTGTCCTAACTCCCTTTACACTGCTAAGTGCCCAAGCCACACAACTGGTACATTATTGGGAATGCAAGGCCCATCTGCTGTTTGTTGGATGTCCTAAAGGTGGAAAACATAACATTTCAAGGTTATGGACTCTCTATTGTTTAGAAGGCAGAAAATAGCCTGAATTTAACTTGTTTCTTACACCTACCATTTCAACCATATATAAAATTTGGAACTATATTTTATGTGTAAGATAGTTTGTGAGTTTTTAAAATCAGGATGCAGGTTTTATTTATTAGCAACTTATGGTTTAATAAAAATGGGATTTAAGTGGAAAAGAAAATAAATGAACATTTTACTGTAAGGTATTAAACATTATTAAAAGTTTATAAATTAAATGTTTTAGGTTGAGTGCGAGATGGGGATGATTAAGTCAGTGGGAAATATTCTGGTAAAATAAACAGCATAAATGAAATTGAAAATGGCAAGAAATACAATATTATTGTTCTGTCTAGATTGTATTTGTTGGAAGGGGGTACATTTAACCAATTTGAGGAGCATATCATTATGATGAAAGATAGTTGATTAATTTGGTAGTAAAGAGGGACAGATGAAATACTTTTCACCTGGGCTTGGCATTAAGAAGTATAGAAGATATATTAAAAAACACAAAACAGGAAAATTAATTGGATTTTAAATAAAGAATCTCGTTATGTAGTCTGTGACTCATTGTCATTGTCTTATGACTGAAACTAAAGCACTTTACACATTGTCTTTTACACATTAACACACAACAAATGTTGAATAGGATGATGGTAGATCTTTTATTCATCATACATTTATTGAATACCTACATGCTTCAGGCTAAATATTCAAAAGAATATACCCATATACTGTACTGACTCCTCACTCTTTGTTTTCAGCTTTTCTTGGGGATAAATGTTTACATGACCCCCAACTTGATGCCCAAGAGAGGATTCTCTTGGCTACTATTGTTACTTTCTTTTTGCTTATTGTCTTATAGGAGGATATATTTCCCCAATATAGCCTTCTATAGTCAACAGACAGGAGCAGCATCTTTCTGTGCTTAAGCTGGGTGGGTGCTTGACCCCAACTTATTCACCACTTCCCTAAACAACTAGATTTCTTTCCCCAAATCCTTTATTTCCATAGTGGCAACTCATCTATATTTATCAGGTAATATTTTATCGGAAGTATCAGTTATGATATTAAATGCTTAAGATTTAGAAACTTGCCTGAGGAAATCTTTTCTTAAGCATTTTTTTATATGTGAAAATATTATATGTGAGGAGGATGCTTCTCTAGCCCATCTAGCACTATCAAACAGAAAATACCTTTGCCTGACATCTGTTCATTTGCAGATCTGATGTTGGTGATTTTAAAATGTTTGTCTTCAATTTGATTTTGGTGCAATTATTTCCTTATAGAAAAGGAGCATCCAAAGCATTTGCTTTCCAAGGAGTTTTAGATATGTTTAGCATTATTAGAAAGATAGAAATATGATTTTATTTTTGTTATCTGATTATACTTCTGTATGTATGTTTGGCAAAGAAACTAGATACCATGTTGCCTCTACAGTTACAAACCTATGAGGAACCCGTTGACATTTTTAAAAAATAAGTGCAATGTGAATAATAAAGGAGAAAAAGAAAGAAGGTTAAGCTATTCTTTCCTGTCTTGCCTCTTCTCTGCTTGATTGATCAGAAATGATGATGTGATTCATCATCTTCACTTCAGCTGTTGGGATTAAAACTTCTAGAAATGCTGACCAGATCAGAGGGACATCTTTTCCACTTTGTCTCCTCTAAATCTCAGTCATAGTTAATTCAGCTATGGTGAAAGGAGAAAAAATTCATATTTATGAATTTTTAAAGTGCATTACTTCACATAAGTTCTAATTCCAGATGTGATCAAAGTGAAACACTATTATTTCATCATAATTAAATCTTGAGGAAGCATTATCCATATGACTTACACGATAATGCTTACTCCATAGTGCCAGGCTCTCTCAGTCAGATGGCTTTTGATTAGAACAAGAAACACCCAGTAGGACTTTCAGTTTATACTGAAACAATCATGATTATTTACTATTTTTTTTTAAGAATTCCTGATTGTGTCATATAAGCAATGCTAATGTTAGATCTCTAATTTATATGTTACTGCCACATAAGGTTTAATTGTGTTTGGTCAGTTTTTGAAACACAAAACTCCCACTCTAACCCCAAAAAACATCAGTTTTATTCTATTGGCTCTTGGAAGAGTTTTTCAAAGACATTTGATCTTCAAGTTAAAACTTTTTAAAATGGAAGGAGCATGGAAAATCCTAAATGTAAGATATAAAGCACTAAATAACTTTTCAAAGAGATCTAAGACTCAAATCATGAAGTGGATTGTATGATTCCTGCATAGGAATGCAGGATATTATAAAAACTTCTTATGAAACAGAATTTTTGGAATTTTCCTTTATAACTTAGAAGAATTATTTCAAATTTCATAGTAGGTGAGGAAAGATTAAGAAAATTTTGGAGAAAAATGCATAATTAGAATAACAAGCCTACAGAAGTTCTACTAGATACTCAAATGATGTAATTAGATTAATTTTCAAGATTGAGCAAAATAGCAGAATAAAAGGCAAAACCTAAAGCAAACTTAATTGCGTAAATATTGAAACAATAAAAATGAAATTAATTCATTAGTGGATTTTTAATTAAAATTGTAATAATTGAGTAGTTCTATTTTAAACAAAGCAATTTGATAACATAATAAACATATCAAATTTAGCTGCAGTGAAGTATTTGATGTAGGATATAAACTTAAAAAGTAGAAAATACACATATGCTCTGTCAGTGGGAATACTAGTCTAAGTTTGATAACTATAGACAAAAGAATTTAGATATGTTAGACTAAATTATGCTTTGAGAAGCCTTAATTTGGCAAGCTAAAAAAGTAAAGGTAAATTATATATTAGAAAACATTATCAAGTAAAATTATTATGTATAAGTATATGGTTAATATATTGCTATAAGAAAAAAATTTGCTAACATCAATAAGTTACAAATAAAAAAGGAAATTAAACAATTAAAAATGATGAAATTTAAAGTTAGAACATTAAGAAAATTTTCTATACCTGTGCTCAAAATTAAATATGTGATAATTTCAACAATAGTTTTTATAAGTAAAACAAAACTATGAATTATTATACAATATTGTATAACATATATTTATATATTTTAAAAGGACAAGTTCAGTGTTTGCATATGGTACACAAGTGACATGTTCTATAATATGAATGCTTATAAAAATATGTATATAATTTATTAGTTAGATATCTTAAACACATTTTATTATGTATTATTTTCAAATTTAGTTACAGTGATTAAAAAGAACACTCCTATACAGGTGTAGACTCATCCAACAACTTGGGCAACAGTATAGAGATTTCTCAAAAGACTAAAAGTGTATCCACCATATATTCAAGCAATTCTATTCCAAAGTATTTACCTGAAGAATGCAAAAAACAATAATTCAAAGGAATATATGCACCCCCACATTCATTACAGCTCTATTAGTCATAACTCAGTTTTGGAGACAAGTGCCCAAAGACAGATGGATGCATTTAAGATGTTGCATGTATATACTATTGACTATTATTCAGCTACAAAATAAAATGAACAAACAAAAAAAGATGAACTCTTTCTATGTGTGACACTATGGATAGCGCTTCAGGGAATTATATTTAGCAAAATTAGTCAGAAGGAGAAAGAAAAATACTGGATGGTATCACTACTATGTGAAATATAGAGAAACTTAAAACAAGGGATTAGATAAAACCAAACCAATAACAAATTAGAATCCTGATTGTAGATGTGAGGCTACTTGTGGGGCATGTAGGAAAATAAAGTTTGGAGGAGTACAATGAACTGTGGTAAAGAGTATGGTGGATATCTGGGTGAGTATAATGTGGCAACATACACATGAAAAATGTTACACTAGACCTCTCATATCATAGTGTGTTATAAAATAATGGTAATTCAATTAAAAAGAAATTTTACAAAAGAATGCAAAGTGACTTGATTGATGTAAAATACTCAAAATAACCCTTTTTTTGCACATAGGAAAACTGAGTAAATTCAATTTTTTAAATTCTTTTTTAACACATTATATGATTTTAGTGAAAAACGATGAAGTTTTTTATTGAACACATTCTTTTATGAGTCTTTGTTACCTAGTACATTTTATCATAAAAGAAAATAAACATTCATGGATTACATAAACAGCATATAATTTGTATGTGTTTATACAGTTTGTACTAGATTCCCAAGAAAAGATTTGAATTGAAGATTTGGTTTTATTATTGAGAGTTGTAATGCCAGGGATATAAGAGTGGTGGGTAAGGGTTTAAGTTGGAGAAAGAAAGGAAATGATTCATTAATGTGTTAGCCACTATTATTTCATAAGACAAAACTGGTTAATTACCAGGTTCATTTCCTTGATTTCACCTCACTGGACATCCTACACAGAAATAACACTTATTGCTCTTTATCAAGGTAGAAAAAGCAGGTCTATTTCCTGTCATCAAAATTTCATCCAAAGGTTAAATCCCATATTCTTTCCATGTTGCATTATTGGGTCCTTTTCTTGGTTGTTTGTAGAGCTGGACCTATTGCCCTCGTTGTGGTACATTATTCAAGCTCTCAATAAAGGACAGATGACTGGTTAACCTAACTGTGCATGTACTATAAAATGTTAAAAGATTTCACTTGATAAGATTCAAATTTATTAAAACAAAAACTAAAAAAATTGGGAATAAATGGAATTTACCTTAACATAATAAAGACCCTGTATTACAGATGAACAGCTGACATCATTAGAAGTTTAAACTTTTCTACTAAAATAAAGTATATGACAAGGGTGCCCATGTTCATTACTTACTAATCAGTATAGCATTTCAAGTCCTAGTTAGATGTTTAAAAAAAGTCTTTTCACCTATCTTCAAATCCTTTCTTGGGAACCTAGTACAAACATATATAAACTAATATAAATTATGTACTATTTATGAATTCCATCAATGTATTTTATTTTGAAAGAAAACTCAATTACAATGAAACTAGATCACTATCTCACACCACACACAAAAGCTAACTCAAAGTAAATGTAAAACCTGAAACTATAATATAAATAGGAGCAAACATATGTAAAAACTGGAACCATAAAATAAATTGGTGAAAGCATAGGCAAACACTCCATGACAGACTTTAGTGATATTGTGTGTATGTGGCTTCATCTACAACAGCAAGAGAAACAGAAAACAAAAACAAAAACAAAAACAAAACATATACCCACAAAACAAAAAAACAGTTGGTACTATATCATACCCAAAAGCTTCTGTACAGTGAGAGAAACACCAATCAAAATGAAGAGACACTTTACTGATGGGAGAAAATATTTGCCTACCATACACCTGGGTCTAAAAAGCACTCATACAACTCAACAACAAAAAACAAAAACAAAAACAAATAACCCAGTCAAAAATGGGTAGAAGTGCTAAATGGGCACTTTTCCAAAGAAGACAGGCCAGTAGACAAGAGACACATGAAAAATTGCTCATCACTATTTATCCAGGAAATGTAAATCCAATCATAGTGAGATAATATCTTACACCTGTGAAAATGGTTTTATGCCATATAACTGAATGGTTTGATCTTCAAAATTATGTTGTGTTGTAAACCAGTGTTACCTAAATAAATAAATAAATAAATAAATAAATAAATAAATAAATAAATAAATAAATAAATAAATAAATATGTATGTATGTATGTATGTATGTATATATACACATACAAAAAGTTATAGATAATTAAAATATATTGGACTTAAATTGGACTTAAAGAAACAGGTCAGTTATAACAGAGACTGAGGAGGAGGAACCAGAGATGTGGAAAGAGTATTCCCTGCTCATTGGTTATTCCCCTAGTTTTTCAAAAGCCTCACTAGACATGTTAACTCTGTCTGATTTTCAGGTTTTTCCTTTCAGCTGAATTTCTAAATGCTTTCTGCAGGTTTTGCCCTAACTCACAGAGCAGGTTTCTCTGTGTCAGTCAGTTCTTAACTCCAGCATGTGTTCCCTCTCCTTAAGGCCCTTGTTGTTCACCCTCCACCTGCTGTTCTTTTGATTTCTCAGAAATGCCAATATCTGGAGGTTTTCAGGACTAGCTATTCCATTTGTCTGAAAGTCTTTTCTAGACCTTCAAATGATGACTTTTCCTACACTTTGAATTAAACTTAAAATATCATCAGAGAGGACTTCTTTCACCATTAATCTGAGTTTCTCAGTTTCAACCATATTTTCCTAATTATTTTTCTTCTTGACATTTGAAAGAATCTCATTATCCTTTTACTGTTCTATTATAGCAAGATCTATCTTTTCCTACTGTAAAACATCTGTCTGAAGCACCTGACACTTACCCATCTTGCTTAATAAAGTGTTTATTAAGCTTAATAAAGGGGCCACAATAATGTGTAACTCATAGTAGGTATTGATTAGATTTTAATGAATAAATGAAAGCACAAGGCATTTTTTGATCACCTGATTTAATTATTTTTAAAAAATAAATACCAAGACAAGTATACAGATGTTAGTATGGTGTGAGCAGACTATGACTTGTTTTTTAAAAAGTCAGCAAAACATTGAACATATTTATAACTCTTTATTCAATTATAAATAAACATTTGATTATTGATTGATGCTTAGCTATAAATCAAAATATACTAGTAACTATATGCACTGTGCAATTGTTTAAAATAATTTTAAATGCTTGAATGTTTTGCCATCCTCAGTTTTGTGTTCCACTGGGAATCTGCAGATTCTTCTCTGTCCTCCTAGACTACTTATTGTCAATGAGCAGATGTTAGATCATTATTTATAAGAGATTATTGGAGTTGGGGTCTTGTAGCTTGCTGTCTTACTAATGTTATTTGATTACTTTGCTAAACAATTATATTTATGTTTGTAATGAAAATTAGAAAAAATACATGAGCAAATTGCATATAAAGTATATCTTATATCTATAAATAGATAATAGTGACAAACACAAACCAAAAGAAAGAAAATATTATATAGTAACATTATTTTGGCATCGTAGTAGAAGTGGAAACTGCCTGTTATCAAAATATTTATAGCTTGATGCAGTCACTATGGAAAATAGTTTGTAGAGTATCCGAAATATTGAAAATAGAAAGTCCAAACAACCTAGTTATTCCATCTCTGGCTATTTACCCAAAGAATAAAAATACTAATTCAAAGAGAAATAAACACCCCAATGCTCATTGCAGAATTATTCATTCTAGTCAGATTTGGAAACAGTCTACATTTGCAACAACAGATGGTTGGATAAAGAAGATGTAAGATGTACAAAGAACAGAGTACTGCTAAACTGTTTGAAAATATTATATTCTTCCTTTTGCAATCACATGAGAGTACCTAAAGAGTATTATGCTTGGTGTAATAAATCATACAGAGAACAAACACTGTATGATTTCATGTGCATGTGATATATATATATATAAAGAAAACAAATAAATAAGTGAACTAAACAAGACAAAAATGAACTTTTATGCTATAAGTCTAAGCCACAGAAGAGTAAGAGGGAGGAGACTGAGGAAAATTAAAGAAGTCAGTTGAATTGTGAAGAATTGAATTGTCCTTTTAATGACCACCTTAATATTGTACAATGGATTTTGATTTATAATGATGCACACTTGAAACGTATGTAGTGTTATTTGTCGCTTGAAAAAAATTCATTGTTACTTCAATAAGAGAAAATTTTAAAGGGACTCTAGAAACCAATGTACTCACTTGTAATAAGTCCTTTAACTTGGAATGTAGCAATGGAAAAGAAAAATTTATTAACCATAAATAATGAAAATATAACAGTAAGAATGAAATGTGAAAGAATGTTAACTTTTAAATCTAATCTATGAATATAGATCATGGATTTTACTACTTCTTTTTAAATACTCTGTGAATGGACAGAGGTTATAATTAGAAACAGCTCTTTATGCTTATTTATAACAATTGAATTTACTGAAATATTTTTCATATAAGTTTAATTATCTAAACTTTACTTAATAATGACCTACATCCTTTGACAATTAGAAATACAAATCTAATTCAGTCTACTAACATCAGAAACTTATCAATTGACCTTTCTTAGTTCATTCACTCTTGTTTGAAGTTTCCTTTTTTTTTTTTTTTTTTTTTGAGACTAGGTCTCACTATTTTTGCCTGTGGAACCGCAGGCTCGTGTTGCCCGTGGTACCATGGACTCAAGCAATCCCCAGCCTCAGCTTCCCAGGTAGCTAGGATTACAGGTGCACACCACCACACCCAGTTATCTTTTAGGACTAGGTCTCACTGTGATGCCACAGGTGGGACTAGAACCACGATCCCCAGATCCAGCCATGACTCCATAAGCTGTTGTTTACAAGCACGTGCCACCATACCCCACCCTTTTTTGTAATTATTAATACTAAGAATTTTTATCAAAATTGATTCTAAATCTTGTTAAAATGTACTTTATGTCTTTTTAAATGATTATTTTTTCCCTTGAATTTATACCTACTGTAGGTATAATGTAGGTTTTCATGATAAATATCCATATATTCCTTGGAAGAAACTCAATTTCATCATTTTATCTTAAAAATATGTATACTGTAATATTCTATTTGTTAACAAATTATGTAATATTTTAATATATATATTCACTGCCAAAATTGATTCAGACATTTGCTTTCATGTGTACTTTTAGTGTGATTATTACAGACTAAATGGAATAAATGTTAGCCCCCCAAATTCATGTGCTAAGACTAAATTCCTAATGTGATGTTACTTGGGGATGAAATTGGTTATGAATGATATTGGTGACATTAAAAAAGTTTCCTTCAAAAGACTAAAGACTAAAGTTGGATTTACATACATGCCAGCAAGTCAACTCCTAGGTATCTTCCAAAGAAACACAAAAACAGTAATTACAAAGGAAACCTGAATTCCCATATTCATTGCAGCACTACTTATAATAGTCAAGATATGGAAACAACTTCAGTGCTCCAAAACAAATGAGTGGATTGTGAACATTTACATAAGGACATATTACTCTGATCCAAAAAATTTAAATTCAAGACATTTGCAGCAACACAAATGGAACTGGAATGGATTATGCTGAGTAAAATCATCTAGAAGGAGAAAGATAAATACTGGATGGTGTCACTTATATGTAGAATGGAGTTCAAACAAATGACCAAAAACAAAATCTAAAACCAAGCCTTGAAATCTGACTATAGATCTGAAGTACCCACAGTGGGAGAAGGAGGGTGAGTATAGGTGTGGAGAGGACAGAAGAGTCAAATGGAGCACTATGGTTGCTTCAATGGAGGGAGAGCAACATTGCCCACAGTTGAGAGGAGAAATTCTATACTGTCAAAATATTAGGAAGATGTAAAACAAGCATTTTCATTTTTCTTTTCTTTTTTAAATGAGGCTCTCAAGAGAGCTCTTATGCTGACTACCCTGTTCAGGTAAAGTAGCCAATGAAGAAATATGTGTTCATCAGCCACTCAATCCGTTGGCACTTTTCTCTTGAATTTCAGGAGAAATTTCTTCCCAGTAAACCATCTAACTCATTATACCTTTGTCAATAGCAACCAAGTGTATAAGAGAATATAGTCGTAAGGTTATAGTACTATCTTAAAATATACGAGTCAGGTTCTATGTATTATTTTTGAAACAACTCGTTAAAGTTTTGATCTACATATTCCCTGAAATTTGTTTCTATATAATTGACATAAAACATAACATTCATTTCAAGCATAAAACATAATCACAATATTTAAGAATATGATCACCACAATTAACACATTTAACCGATTGCTGATTAATGTCTGTAACTTTATATAGTAACAATTCTTTTTTCTTGTGATAGGAACTTAAAGATCTACTCTTAGAAATTTCAAGTACAATATGATATAATTGGGCTTTAAAACTGATATTGAAGTAACACAGTTTTAAATTATTATGTAGGTTTCAAGTAATAACACTATATCTCAGTATTTGCATATGTTACATATTATCCACACCAACCAAGAGACTAGTTCCCATTCACCATAAGACATGACACTCAACCTTATTTACTCACCCTCCCATTTCACTTCCCTCCAGTTTCCACCTTTCTGTTCTCGTAATCTAGAGCTTGTTTTGTTTTGTCTATTTCTTTTTAAAAAATCTCATAGGTACAGATTTATCTCTCAACATCTCAATAAACTTTATTTAATAAATAAAAAGGGTTAATTGCATGATGTAGGATTAAACCTGATTTTTTTTCTTTTTGTTTTTAAAAATGTCTGGTCCCAAGTTTTTTTCTGTGCTGAATGATTTAAATTATTTTAACGAGTTCAATATTATTTGCTGATCCAGTTTCTTGAATCATTTATATTTTATTTTTGTAAAACCTGTCCCTTTCATTTAAACTGTGTTAGGATAAAATTACTATAATATTCTATAATTTATAAACCTGAAGTCTCAGTGGTCACATTTCATATTCCAATGCCAATACTTTCTTATTTTCTATTATATTTTTCAAAAATTTATCTCAATAGAATTTGTCTTTTTCTTCTATGTAGAAATTACTTGTTATTTCTACAGTTTTCTTGTTCATTGTACACTGTAGTTTTGGTTTTTATTGACATTTTATTTATTTATTTATTTATTTATTTATTTATTTATTTATTTATTTATTTATTTAATTTATTTATTTTTATATATTTCACATCATTTCAGTCCCTGGGGGTCACCCACCACCTCCCCTTCCCACCTGCTCCAGCTGGTCCCTATTCTCCCTTTGTGCAGTTTCATTTGGTTGACCATATATTAGTGAAACCATTTGGTTTCTGTCCCTTTCTATCTGGCTTGTTTCTGCTAGAATGATTTCTTCTAGGTACATCCAGGTTTCCATAAATTCATCAAATTTGTCATTTTTAATTGCTGAGTAATATTCCATTGTGTATATGTACCACATTTTTTTCATCCAGTCATCTGTT